>CAUYLG010023401.1:0-284929 GCA_963573385.1 Cacajao melanocephalus | reverse complement strand
TTAAGTCCCCAAAATCCATTGTATCATTCTTACGTTGGGCTCTTTTTTGGTTCCATATGAATTCTAAAATAGTTTGTTCCAGTTCTGTGATGAATGTCATTGGTAGTTTAATAGGAATAGCATTCAATCTGTAGATTTCCTTGGCAATATGCAGGAGGCCTTTCTTATTCACTCATCTTTTGACTGAGTTAATCACTTCTCCTGAAGACTTGTTTCTCTGCCTACCAGGGGCTCTTACTAAGGAATTTTCAGACTGTGTTGTAATTATTTGCTTACTGTTCTGCTCCCGTTTATTCTCCCCACCTGCAAATCCAGGAGTTTCTTAGATACAAAGACTCAGGGTTTCATACTGTTGTACCCCAAACCTAAATTCTTAATGAATATTGATTGAATGGGTAGGAAGACTGGGCCTGATTATTGGAAGAATTTTGAAGGAGTTTGACTTCCATCCGTTACAAAGACTGTGTTCTACAGAAAGACAGTGAAGTTCCTTGATGAAATGAATTAAATAGATATTCTTTTCTAGGAATATTAATGCTTTCATGTCTATGTTTGCATAAGAAGTTAATAGAAACAAGACCAGTTCTGAAGCTGTTGTAGGAACACAGGCCTGGAATGACAACCAGAATTATAGTAAACAGGTACAAAACAAAAACAGTTGTCTCAGCAGGTGGTTTTTCATATCAAAATAGCTCTTGCAGAAAAAAAAGTTTAAAATGAAGTTTTGGGTAAATTGTACTTCTTTTTTTCTTTATCACACAAAAAATTATTGCCCCAAGTCCAAAAATAAATGTCCATCCCCTGATTATTCATGCATCTTTAATACTCTTGGGGGAAAACTATAATAGCAGCATGAATAAGGCGGTAATGAGAGCTGCTTTCTGCCTGGAATGGAATGAGGATTAAAGGGAAGCCACATCTCTGAAAGAGTTGGGTTTTTCTTCTCCTCCAACGCTAACATTGGAAAGTCACTTACCCTTTCCTAATATCTATTTCCTTATTCATCAAAGAAAGGATAATATTTCCCATAGCTTAGTCATTGGGCTACTGAGAATTGGGACCTTATCTTATGTCCCAATACTTAGCACAATATGGTAGTAGACAATCAGTAAATATTTGTCTCAAGAATGGATAAAGGAGACAATGTGTATTGCTGAGACAAGTGTACAGATCTTATAAGTTAACACCATTATAAAAATAAAAGTATCTTGGCTGAGTGTGGTGGCTCACACCTGTAATCCCAGCACTTTGAGAGGCTGAGGCAGGCAGATCACCTCAGGTTGGGAGTTAGAGACCAGCCTGACCAACATGAAGAAACCCCATCTCTACTAAAAATACAAAATTAGCCGGGTGTCATGACACATGCCTGTAATCCCAGCTGCTTGGAGGCTGAGGCAGGAGAATCGCTTGAACCCGGGAGGCCAAGGTTGCAGTGAGCCAAGATCGTGCCATTGCACTCCAGACTGGGCAACAAGAGTGGAACTCCGGCTCAAATAAATTAATTAATTCATGAAAAAAAAAGTAAAACGATCTCATATTTATGCCATTTCATGTTAGAAATCAGTCACAGAGAGGCAGCTTTACTCTCATACTGTGGCACTTGTTTAAGTGTAGCCAGTTGTGGGGCAGGGATAGGGAATACCGGTGTGGAAGAAATAGTGACACACTTGATTTCTTCAGCCTCAGGTATCTTGGGGGATGTATGTAGAGACTGGCCATTTCTGTAGAAGATTCTGGATTCTACCCCACTTGCCAGAGGCTTTTGTGTCAACAGCCAGAATTGACGTATGTCTAATTTTAACTCAAGTGGAGCAGACATTTATTTTGGGAAGACAGGATCCTTTTTGAGAATAGCTGCAATAGCCTGTGGGTTGGATCAGAGTTGACTTTCTTGATCATTTTCCTTTGCTATAGGGAAGATACTATCGAATTTTTACCAGGCTCTGATACAGTCTCTTCCTTTAACATTCTAAAGGACTATTAGAAAAATTTATTTTTAATTCTCCGAGATGCCTTACCTGTTGCACACTTCTTGTAGTCTTTATCTGATTTAGCCTTCATATAGGGCTGAGGGAAATGTTTAAGCAGTAACCTTTGATGGAGTTTTAGGGGACAGGGTTTTCCTTGCCCCCCAGGGCACAGCAGCTGTGATGAGAGAAGGGAACACTGGATTGAGAGTTAGATAGACTACAAGTTCCTTCCAAGATCTTCCACTTATTAGCACATAACCTCAGGCATCTCAGGCATGAGAACTAAGAGTTTCCATTTATTCTTACATAAAATACAAATATATGTGAATATATATATATATATATATATCCATATATTTACATAAAATAATATTGCTTTTCTTGACTCCATAACTATGCCTGGAGCTTATAGTCACTTATCTTACACCTACACCTTTCAAGAAATATATAAGTTATTATTCTTGGTATCTGTAAGGTCTGATTCCACAGTGATTATTTATACCTCTTTATACTGCTTTAAAGATGGATTTGGGCACGAACAAAAAGAAAGGGATAAAGGAAATTTTCAAAGAATTTTTCCCAGATAAGGTTGCCTCTGTTTGGAAGTCAGTCATAACAGTAAAGATCCAAAATGACAGAACTACTTCTTGGCTAGGAGCTGGTGCAATCTTACTCCCAGAGGAATGAGTACAGATTGGTGTGTTCTCAAGATCCTGTGACCAAGTGCTGTTGCAGAGGTACCTACAGGCCCATGGGGCAACTTCATTCTGAGAAGCATTCGAATTGTGGAATGTCTGCTGGAATCTTCTCTATGCCTCAGTGTAGAGCATATAATCCTGGAATAGTGTAAGAAATGGTCCTTGACCTCTAGGAGTTCACAGTTTACAGCAGGCATAAGATAAACCAAAGAGAAGATCATAAAGCAATGATAAACAGTAGATAACAAAATGCAAATGAAATGCAATTCAGGTAGGGTGACAGAAAGCAGTAGAATGTCTGAAATGCCTTCCACTAGCTCTGTAGGCTCTGGAAAATCACTTCATTTCTCTGGGATTCATTACATCTTCTTTTAAATAAGGGATATAGTGTAGAGGTAAAAGGCAGATAGACTTAAGAGTCTCTTGCAGTAAAAATCCCAAAAGTGTGCCTTTGACAAATTAGAGTAAGACATCCTTTTCCCAGGGCAGGGCATATTGTGGGCTTGTTGAGCAGAGAACGGTTATCAGGCCTACTTGTCGTCTTCTTGCCTCTCTTTGCACAGTGCCTAAGTTGCACAACTGTGTGCTGCAGTGCTTGGTCTATTCTGGCTCTAATACTTATTTTCCCTGTGGTGATTAACCAGTTATTCCCTAAGCTTCATCTTTCTTACCTGTAAAGTGGGAGAAATTATGTCTACTTAACACTGTTTTGAGTATAAAGTTTAATAGCAAATATAAAACATTAGGCACAGACTAAGCATTTGGTGTCAGTTATGAGTGAAATCATTGAGACAATGTAGAAAATGCCATGATGTATTAAATAAGTATCACATTTTTGAAAGCTGAGGAGAGGATCACTATGAGCTAGATGTGGCTTAGTGTGGGAGAGGTACCTGCAGGTGGCCCTTGCAGGATAGTGGAGTTCGGATCAGCATCTATCTGGGATCACACATTTTAAGGTAGGTGTAGTGTGTGAGAGAGTGAGTGAGCAAATCTGCTTTCTTGGAATAGAAACTTTATATCAGGAATGTCAAGAAGAGGGCAGGAGTATTCAGATGCTTCAGAGAATATTTAGATGTGAAAAAGAACTATGGGAGGAATAAAGATTGCTAAAGAAATTATTTCTAGAACTCATATTAAGTGCATTTGGAATTTATACATCAAGTTTCCACACCCCTTAATTTTGGTCTCTGGGTTCTGTTTCCCTGTCTTCTGTGTGAATTCAACCTAACATCCACCTTACTGGTTTGCCCTTCATCTGTGTCTAGATTTTTTAATTATATATTTTTAATTTATATTTTTAAGACTTTTTTTTAATTTTGTCATAGGTACCTACTTTTTTCCATTAGTTTTGGGAAACAGGTGGTGTTTGGTTACATAATAAGTTCTTTAGTGGTGATTTCTGAGATTTTGGGGTACCCATCACCTGAGCAGTATACACTGTACCCAATTTGGAGTCTTTTATCCCTCACCCCCTCCCCCTGAGTCCCCCAAATCCACTGTGTCATTCTTTGCATCCTTATAGCTTAGCTCCCACTAATGAGTGAGAACAGACAATGTTTGGTTTTCCATTCCTGAGTTACTTCACTTCGAACAATGGTCTTCAATTCCATCCAGGTTGCTGTGAATGCCTTTATTTCATTCCTTTTTATGGCTGAGTCATATTCCATGGTGTATATATCCCACATTTTCTCTATCCACTTGTTGATTGATGGGCATTTAGGTACCTGCTTTTATTTTAATCTCTTGTTTTTGTTTCATAGGCTGTTTTTCAACAATATGATTTCATCCATTATCTCCCTGAGGATATTTAAATATATTAAGAGCTTTTCAAATGACTCAGTTATCTATTTCCTTTTATGGTGTTAGCTTTCTTCGTATTACTGGTAGCTGTTGGTGAAATGCTTATCTTCAAAACAATTTTTCCACACGACTTCCCCACTCAAATGTTCATTATCTGTGAAAGTCTCCCTGTCAGGGAGACTTTCAGCAAAGCAATGCTGTTCTGCCCTCAATATCACCGGAGCAGTGGTTTCTCCTGTGAGTCTTTCTCTCTTTTAAGGAAGTTTCTTCATTTTTTTTTTTTTTTACTACAAAGTATGGCTTTGCAGTAATTGATTTCTTTCTTACATATGCAATGGTTTTGTGCAAGAAGTGAAGATTTCAGAAAGTACTCAGTCCACTTTTTAGAAATCAGAAATCCAAAATTACTTTTTTATAAGATCTCCTATAGGTCTAAAATGTTACAATTCTTTATGTTCCCTTAGGCATATAACTACATGTTAAGGCACAGTTTCTAGGTTTTAAATCTTCTTTTTGCTTTCCATTTCTTAAAAAGGTCAAATTGGTGTTTGCAAAACAGAATGGAGTCTGTACTAAAATATTACTGGACACTGAGGTTTTCTTGAGGTTTGTGTTTAGCCCTGTTATTCATTTCCAAACAAAACCAATGCCACATTTTAATTTTTCCACATGATTTAGAAATGCTGTATCCAATATAATAGCCACTAGCTACCTAGAGCTATTCAAACTTAACTTAATTAAAATAAACTAAAATTGAAAAGTCAGTTTCTTTGTAACATTAGCCACATTTCAAGGGCTCAGTAGCCAGTGGATAGCAGTTATCACAAACGACAGCACAGATATACATTTTTATCACAGAAATTTGTTAGATGGCATAGTTATTTGGATCATTGAGATTCCAGAGATATAAGCAGAATCTCTCCTAATATATGTATTTGTGTGTGTGTGTGTGTGTGTGTGTGTTTGTGTGTGTGTATGTGTGAGAGAGAGAGAGAGAGAGAGAGATTTCATGTATAATGTAGAGTTTCTTCAGTAAACGATAGGGAATATCATAGCAAAAAACCAAGAACATTGTTTTTTAATATATTGACTATATTTGTTTAGATCCTTTAGCTAAAATCATAGGAATGGGCTGTGAGTTCTTCACTGTTGAAAGTCCATTTGAAGTAGTCCCAACTCTACTGCTGCCTGTGCCTTGTACCTCCCTGTCCAAGAGCAAGAAGTCAGCAGGGTTTGTTTCCTCTGAGTCTTCCTCTCTGTTTGGCTTGCAGACGGCCATTCTCATGCTGGCTCTTCACATCGTCTTTGTTCAGCATGGGCTCATCCTTGATGTTCCTTATGCCTGTCTATATTTTCTCTTCTTACAAGGACACCAGTCATATTGCACTAGGGCTCACCCTAACGTCCTCATTTTAACTTAACTATTTAAAGGCCTTATCACCAAATACAGTCACATTCAAAGGTACTGGGGAGTTAGGGCTTCAACATATGAATTTTAAGGGAATACAGTTTAGCTCATAATAGATAATGTCCTTAGAACTGAATAAAATATAACCAACTCACGATATACTTAGAAGGCTATGAGTTCCCCCAATGAATTTAATTTTTTGTATAATTGCAGGTCAAGTAGAAAATCCCAGTGGTTCCACCACATTAGTTCCTTGTAATTAAAGTCTGTTGGTTATCAGTATTTATTTTTCCTCACTAATGAGGGTGCTTGGGACCTGGGAGTGAATATTCCATCTAAAATCATGAAGAAGGGTTAGAGTCATCTTGGGATTGTCATTCAACTTCTTTGCATCTCTGTATCTTCCACTGTAAAATGGAAATTTCACAACTGTCTTATAATGCTATTTTCAGAGTCATTATCTATAAAGTATCTATCACAAATCCTATTTTGTAGTTCATGCTTTATAAATGTCTTTTGGAAAAAGAGGAGCCTGAGTCTGTACTGACTTCCAGACAACCTATATTTTTAAACATTTTTTTCATCTAGATTTTTTTCCCCTTTACTGGCAAATTTAAATGGTTAATGTAGTAAGGTTCATGTAATGAAACATTCCAGTCAAAAGATCTCTAGCTTACTAAGATTCAATGAAGAACTCAGGAGTATTCAGATGCAATTGATAGAAGACATTTTTTTCCTCCACCAGAAGATTGGTGGTCACCCTTGCATAGAATACCTTGGGCTAGGGGAGTCATCTAGTTGAAACAACCATTATTCCTGTGAGTTTTATCCAGGGAGAGCCACTGTGCTCTTACAATCCATCTGGAACTCCCTGGAGGAGCTTGCTCCATTATGGCTCTCTCAATTAATTATGTCATACCAAGAAATAAGACACAAATACTTTTGAATTGGGAGGATATCTAATCCTATCTCTCACCCCATACAGGTGCCCTTTCTCCTGCACTCCTTTCTTCCGGCATCATGGGCACTGAGACATCCCAAGCTCACTATCTGACAACATACCCCAAGAATTCCTACCACACATTGAGATAAAAATCTCCCTAGCTATCACTTCCAGCCCTGGAAGCAATTGCAATTCCCCTAAGCCCAGTCTTAAAAATGGCCTTTAAGCCACATGTATGGACTAGAAAGAGAACAAACTCGTTGATTTAATGAGATCATCC
This sequence comes from Cacajao melanocephalus, assembly GCA_963573385.1. NCBI lineage: Eukaryota > Metazoa > Chordata > Mammalia > Primates > Pitheciidae > Cacajao > Cacajao melanocephalus. Next base: position 277,827 of record CAUYLG010023401.1, on the reverse strand, counting down.
ACATTCCACTACCAACAGTTTTAAAATGCTGTTCTGAAGACCATTCCTGCAGTTCAAGTTTGCCTGTTGTGAATTGAGTCATTACAGGTGTGTGGGTGAGTGGAGGATGCCAACCTTACGGAAAGCCGGTTGAATGATTAATAGCCTTGGCTTCTGATTTTAGAGTTTCCCATTAATTACAAGGGATTGAGTCTTTTTCATGAAGACTGTTAGAGCTTCTCCTGCCATTTCCTCACTTCCTTTTTAAAGTGAGAAAGACGGATATTTTTGATTTCGGAGTGTGGAAACCATTTCTTATAATTTCCTTTTGGAACTTTCTGGACCAAATTACCCTAAAAACACATTCCTTAATCTCATACCATTTGAACCGTTCCAGAACAATAAGAAAACTGGTAAAACTGCCAATGAATGCACTCCTACAGCTTTGTCTGTGAAGTTACTATCTTTATCTCGGGTAATTTCAAGGACAGCATTTATAGAGGTCTTAATAAAAGAAGAATACTACTATCACTGGAACCATTAAAATGTTGAAGAAGCTGTATTTGTCATCATTACCATCTCTTGACCATAGGTGGATAAAGAGTTACATGAGATAAGAGCACGGTGAAGGGAAATTAGCCCAACAACGAGGGCAGAATATTGGGGTTCAAATCCTAGTGGTGAAATTGACTGGCTTTGTTGCACATAACTCTTATCTGCCTCAGTTTTCTCATCAGAAGTAACGAGAGGAATCAAGATAAGGTTATTTGAAGAGTATGAAAAAATCTGTGTAAATATTAATCAGATCCTTACCTAAACTTCACTGGCTTCATTCTTCTGTCCTTTATGACTCCAAGATTTTAGTCAGACTGTGCAAAATTGAAGTGGTTTGCTTAAACTTTCAAAGTCAGCAGCAAGCTGACCAATGGGACTGAGCAATAGCACGGTAAGATGGAAAAAAATGGGAGTCATGCATCCTGGTTTCAAATTCCCACTTCACTTACCCATGTATCCTTAAGTAAGTTACTCCACTTCTTTCATTTAATCTTTACAATAGTAATATTCCACAGGATTATTGTGAGAAGAAAAAACGTAATATATATAAAAGAGTTGCATAATGCCTGGCACCCATTAGGTACTCATTAAATATTATAAATACATGAACTCATCTTCCTCTCCATCTTTTGCTTCCTTCCATAAAAATCACCTAATCTCTGATCAGTCCCTGTGGAACTTGTGATAGGGAATGGAGGATACAGAGGCTAGAGTGAGCAACAGATTGAGCTGGAGCCAGAGAGTATGCAGGACAGGAAAACAATCTACCATATCTTGCCCATCTGTTAAGGAACAGGAATTCTGTAAGCAATTTATTCTCTCCTTCCATCACAGACCTCTGATGGGTCTTCCTTGCAATATGGAAGAGAAGCAGAAGAAAGGACAAGGAAGGATTCTTGATCTTAAAAGCTTCTACAACCACCCTTCTACAAAATCTCATTTCCTAGGCCAGGACACTTGGCTGAAAATAAACTGTGAAGCTCTCTGAGCCACTTGGAAAAATGCCAAGAAGTTGCATTTTTGACTTGTAATTCACATAAAAAATGAGAGCATTTCAGATTTTGTTTGCATGTAACTGTATTGAGGGTTCCCTTCTTCTCAAAATGAAGCTGCTTAGAACCTCTTCACAGTAATACTTCTCTACCATGAGTAGGTCATAAATACTCAAGGCCATTCTTGCCAATTAACAAACCAAGCTGAAGTGAATTCTGGTAACTGTTGACCTCAGGGCTCGTTGAAGGGGACTGGGTGAGGTTTTCATTAGGTAGGCACCTGGAAGGCTTAGGTGGGCCCAGAGGCAGCTCCATGGAATGTAAAGAGCTGTGTTATGGCCTCAGAGACATGGATACCAGTACAGACTCAAACATGACTTGTTTGGGACCTCAGGCAGGTCTTTTGAGCTTTCAAGGACTCAACGCCTCCTCTTTAAAATGAGGATAATAATCATTATACCACTTTACCTCAAAATGATGGGGTGAAGATTAATGCAGATTGTAGGTGATTATAGGTGTGAAAGTGTTGTATAAAAACAAAACACTATTATTATCTTTAGTAACAGTCTTCTTAAGTCTTGCCATAGCTGTCCTGGGACTCTAATCTATGGGACTACTTTATAATGAGCTCTTTTGGGAATTCCTCTAACCAAATTTCCTTGGATGCCATTCAAATTGGACCAGTATCATAGTCTTGGCGTTAAGAGCTGGAAGTGATTATAATACATCTAATTTAACTCTCTCATTTTACAGAGGAGGAAAAATCGTCCTAAAGAAAGAGAAGAACTTGCCCTAGGTGACCCAGGTACAAAATAGAAAAGTGTGTAGGAACACAGAGCTGTACATACTGCATACTGAATTCTACTTTCACACAAAGTGTACGTAAACCAAACCCACTTCTTCCTTTCATGGCAGCTATAGCTATGGATTGATCCCTCCCCATTTCTGACTTTGAATCTCAAACCAGTCCTCCCTAGTTTTCAGTTTGCTGGTGCAATCTCATTTTACTGACTGCCACAGTGAGCTTCTTAAAGCACATGTCTGATCACAACACACACACAAACACACCCATATTAAAGCTTCTTCATTATCTTCAATATAAAATTATTGTTTTTTAAGTAAAGGGAATAAGGTATTCCAGCATCAGCCACACTTCCATCTTACTTTCAGGCTCCCTTTCACATGGACTTCACCCTCCAGGCCTCCTGACCTTGCCATTTGCCTTCCACGATTTCTCTTCTTCCCTTTACAAGTGATCTTTCCTCTCCCTCAAGTCCTCTTTCCCCACTGCATTATGTGGCAAATGCCCCTAGTTGCCCATTATGCAACCTTCTCTCCCCACCCCCAAGCCTCTAGTCATAGGTACTTTATTCTCACCCCACATACTTGCTTATTTTAACATCTGCACACCATGCAAGTTGGGAGGGGAGATCAGGGTTGGCATAACTGATCTTTAAAGTCTGTGTCAATCCCAAACTTCTATCAGTTTGTGCAATCATTGAGGAATGGAGGTTTTGGGAAGACTTTTGATGTAGCCATAGAAATTTGAAAGATGAAGCAGTTTGAAAAAAGCAGAGAGAAAAAGATAGATCAATATTTGCTTGTTCATATAATGTTTTATAAGACACGTAAAGCTGTCACCCAAGTTATGTTATAATGTCTTTTACAGTCAATGCATGTCTAATTCTTGACTGTTGATCTCCCCCATCCCTGTACCTCATGCCCAAACTACGCTCTATATGCAGAGGTGAGGTGGTAAAATTAGGCATATTTGTCTTAGAATGTTGCAAAGAAAAAACATTACTCTGTCACTTTGGCTGCATACTGTCCTCTCTCCTTTCTCCTCTTCCTCTCACCTCACTCTTCCTCCTTCAAGTACATGTCAGGGGAAGGTATAGGAAGGCTAAGAAAAAATGTTCTAGACCACTCAGAAGGCACTATCAGTTGCTTTTGGTAACCCCATTCCATCCTAGACTAAGTGAAGAAAATGATTCTAAAAACATAACTCAGTCATTATAGAATAGCTCTACAGATTTTTAGTGTCTATAATGTTCAAAAGCACTATTATTAGATGTCATAAAAGCCTATGCAGGCTGGATGCAGTGGCTCACACCTATAATCCCAGCACTTTGGGAAGCTGAGGTGGGTGGATCACAAGGTCAGGGGTTTGAGACCAGCCTGACCAACATGGTGAAACCCCCGTCTCTACTAAAGTACAAAAATTAACTGGGTATGGTGGCACACAACTGTAATCCCAGCCACTCAAGAGGCTGAGGCAGGAGAATAGCTTGAACCTGGGAGGCAGAGGTTATAGTAAGCCAAGATCATGCCACCACACTCCAGCCTGGGCAAAAGAGTGAGACTCTGTCACAAACAAACAAAAACCTATGCAGCAGGTGGAGACCAGCATCATGATGTCTGTGTATCAGATCGAAAACTGAGGCTAAGGGGGTTTATGTTACAGACCTAATTGGAAATGCTTGTCTTGGAAACCAGATTCCTGACTGCCTATTTTGTGATCACCAAGGCCAAAGTGCTGCCACAGACAGAGAGAACTTGAGCCTCTGTTCTGATTACCTCTGATTTGCCCCTTTGGTGATGGAAGACATCCCCACCTTAAATTAATACTAGATGGCTGCACATCTGACACTTTGACACTGTGCAGATGAGGATGGCAGCAGTTTATTAGTCATGTGTACTCACAGTCCAGGGGATGAGTAAAGGGCGGGGGTGGGGGGCGAGACACCACACACCATGTATGGCCACCTGGGGGTTGCACTCAGGACAGAGTGAACCAGCAGGGGATGTAGGAGCAGGCTTTGTAATAAGAGGGTAAGGAGATCTCTGGCTTCCACAGAAGGATGTGATTGGCTCGTTTGCATAACTGCTGGCTGGAAGGTAGGTGAAACCCGTTAGGTTAAGGACTGGGAGGGGTGCAGCTTGTCTAGTTGGTAGTAGAACTAGATAGGTGGGAAACCTTTCTACTGGGATGGGGACGTACCTGGAGAGAGCAGAGGAACTCACAGTTAGGGCCCTGTGGTCCTATGAGTCTCAAAGATGTCAAGGCAGCACATGAAATATTAAGTCTTCAAATGGAGCTTTCCTTCCCTGTTCATAGAGCATCTGCTCTGCAGAAAAATACTTTAATTCACTGGCACTTCCCTTCAGGCTTTCACCAAGATCTTCTCTCTCACATAAATAACTGTTCATAAAAAAGTCCTGTCAAGGAGCTGGTCTGTCCCTCGATGGCCCAATAGATAAGGAGGCCTGACATTAATTTATTTGCCTAATGAATAACACGGTAAAGTCTTGGTTTGATAAGTGCACCACTTACACCAAGGTCTTTCATTCACATTCAGCGTCATAAAATGGACATCCCTGTAGAAACCAATTGAATATTGTTGGTGTATGGGATAATGAACAATGTCAGCATGCTTTGAAGATTAAAGAGCCACACCAAGGGGAAGTGGCAGCAGAAGAGATGAGCCGTGCTTAGTGAGGGCCACCGTGGCCTCTCATGCTTGGACCATGTTCCCCGCTGAAGGCAGCATGATAAACAAACCACCCTCCAGTTTTTTTTTTTTCTAAAAGCCTACAGCTTTGAATCTCAGGATTTCATTGAAAGCACCTGGTTTCCAAGAATGTTCATGTTCAATGACCTTCATAATAATTCACAGGACTAAAAATTTACCTGGCTTTCCAAACAGGTTTTATGTTATTAGGGTTATGTTCTGACCCTCCCCTAACCCCCAAATCTCCTAATACTTAACCAAGGTGTAATTAGTAGGCCAGATAGAAATAGAAGATGTTTGCATCTTCTCTCCCTATAGATGTTGCTTCTGCACTAAAATTTGGGAAGACTCGTGAATTTGTAGCGGTCCCATAAACCGGTATCTGGGGACATAGGGTCTCCTCTGTCTTTCTCTTTGCTACACGGTGATGAGCAATACAATTTGGGATTTATGCAGCAATAGAAAATGGCAGGCCTATGGAAATTAAGGAATTATGTTCAATTGAATACTTCTCATCCCAGCTTGCACGTGAGAATGATTTGTGGGTTTTTTTTCCTGTTCTTGTTTGATGTTTTTTGTTTGTTTTTTTGTTTTACAGGTACATTGTACTCCTTGTATTTTTACTAAATTAAAATTGCCTGAGCAGAGGCTATGCAACAAACTGCATGTGTGATTCACCTGTTTTTCTCATGCATAGCCAGGGGCAAGAATCCCTGATACCTTTTGAATAGAAAGGCTTTGGCGGTGACTATACATCCAGAAAAATCCATAAGTTTAGATCAGGGACCAGTTAATACAGAGAAAAGCAAAGAGGTCCAGAAAACAGAAATCAAAGACAGTCAAATATTGCTAGGAATGAAAGTAAAATCAAAAATCAAACACTAAAGAGACAACTAAAATAAGATTATAAGAATGGCTTTAGATGTGAACACAGTGCAACCTTTATTCTAAGTATGACCTTTTTGTTCAAAGCCCTAGTTTTATATTCTATGAGGGCTCACAGAAGTCAATTTGGAGCTGTGGCTGGAATATAGTGAGGCAGATTTAAGATTCAGATTCCAAAGAAGCCCAAGGGTGCGAAGGGTGGTGAAAGGGGTTTGGCACAATAAATTCTGCAAGATAACACACAAATTCCAAATAAAACAATTTTAGAATATATATATGTTCAATATCCTTGCAAAAAGTTATTGACACAATTAACTAGTTTTACTAGTAAGTAACTTATACCAAAATTTTACTAAGAAGGCTTTTTTTTTTTTTTTTTTTTTGGAGACAGTTTATTTCTCTGTAACCCCGGTTAGAGTGCAGTGGCACAATCTCGACTCACTGCAATGTCCGCCTCCCATGTTCAAGTGATTCTCCTGCCTCAGCCTCCCTAGTAGCTGGGATTACAGGCGCCCACCACCATGCCTGGCTAACTTTTCTATTTTTGATAGAGATGGGGTTTCACCATGTTAGGCTGGTCTCAACCTCCAGACCTCAGGTGATCCACGCACCTCCCAAAGTGCTGGGATTACAGGCATGAGCCACCGTCTCTGGCCAGAAGATTTTTTAAAAGTAAAAATTACTGCACCTATCCTCAGTGAATTAAAAATACAGTTTTAGAGGCAATTCTCAGAAAGTGTTGATTATGTGATTTAGCCTTATGCCAAAGTGGGAAAAGTTAGGATTGACTGAATTCATCTCTTGCTGGGCCCCCCACATGTTTCTATACTCCAGAGAAGCCAGAGTGTAAAGACATGACTTCTCTTCTTCCCTTTACGAGTGCTCTTCTATTTCCAGTCTCCTAACATGCCAGGCAGTTTCATATCTTCCTGTCTTTATTGGTGCGGCTCCCTTTGTCTGAACTAACTCCAACTCTCCATAGCTGCCCGGCAATGCCTTTGCTTCCTGAGCAATTCTACCTCAGTAGCATCCCTCTGTTAATTCTCTTCCTGACCTCTGTCTGTCCACAGAGAACTGACACTTAACATCATTTGCAAGCCTGTCTTCTTTCCAGAGTGAACCTTTTTGGTTCTGACTGGTTACAAGTTTCACTGTCAGACCAGGTCATGCCTGTTACCTGTTGCCCATGGGTGGTTTCCTCATGGTATTGCAAGGAGATGGGAAATAAACATATCCAGTGGTTAAGACAAGTCCTTTTACTGTTTGTTTTGATTTCTAGAGCCAGTCTTGTGGTAAATGTGCACCATAGAAGAACAGCAGAAGTACTGAGAAATGCCAAGGCCATACTATAGTCAGATATAAAGAAAAACTAAGATTGGAATGAGTGAATGGCAGTCAAGTAACTTTGCCTACATTCAGCTCTTGAAGCAAGGCCATTTATCTATCATACTATCACAAAAGGAAATATCTTTGTATGACTATTTTCTGATTTTAATTGTGTATAAAATATTAATATTACTGAGTACTCACTCTGTACCAGGAAATGTTCTATGAGTTTTACATATATTGGTCCATATTATCCACACAATGTCACTACAAGACAGGTCATTTTGCAGCTAAAGAAAGTGAGGCAGAAAGCAACACAGCCAAGAATGAGCAGAGATGAGTTTTAAACCCAGATTGTCTGGCCTTGCAACCTATACACACAATCATTGTGCTTTGTTTAGGGTGATCAACTGTACTGGTTTGCCTAGAATTGAACAGGTTCCTGTTACCTAGAACGTTAATTACTAAAACCAGGGAAGTCCTAGGCAAACTGAAACAAGTGGATCACTCCAGCGGTGCTCTAGGGTCAGGACAACTGCAATGAGGTCTTGGGGGAAATATTTGTTTGCTAGGGCTCCTATAAAAAAGTACCACAAACTGGGTGGCTTAAACAACAGAAAGTTACTGTTTCACAGTTCTGGAGGCCAGAGCTCTAAAATCAAGGTATAGGCAAAGTTAGTTCTTTATGAAGGCTGTGAGGGAGGGATCTGTTCCAGGGTTCTTTCCTTGGCTGTAGATGGCTATCTCTATGTTCACATGGTATTCTCTGTGTATTTGTCTGTCTCCAAATTTCCTCTGTTTTTAAAAATGCCAGTCATATTGGATTATGGCCTACCCTAATGACTTCATTTAATTTTATGATCTCTGTGAAGACCTTATTTCCAAATAAAGTCACATTCTGAGGGGGTTAGAACTTTACCATATGAATTTTGGGAGACATAATTCAACCCAATGCAAGGACCATTTGATAATTAGGAGTCAGGATCAAGGTCAGGCCATCAAGTATATCATGTCTTCCATTTTGTTGTATGTTCAATTCACCTACATAGCATACAAATCAAACAACAAAAGAAATTGCATTCAAGCCCCATACCCAAGCAATTAAGTTGGAATTTTGATCTAGGAGCCCCAGTGTTGGAAAATTTGTTAAAGTCCCCACATTAGTTTAAGATACATCCAGGGCTGAGAATTATTTGAGCTGAGGAATCTGCAACTAGCAGGATCAGAAGAAACAAGGTTGGGGAAAAGGGTTAAACAAAAACATAAAAGAGAAAAGTATGATCAAGGGTCATGTTTCTAGCAAAATCCTCCATTGGGATTGGGAGTCTGACACCAGGAGGTCAGGATACAGAGGAAGGTGAGACAGGATCAAACAAAGAGGTAGTGAACACAAGCAGCATGCTGACCTGGGCCCAGCTCTTCAACCCCTCAGACCTGGGAGGAATCATTTCCTGGGTGGGTAATAGAAAGCAGCTGATCAATGGCCAAATCCAGGAGCTAGGCTTGTTCAAGTGTCTGTCAGAGGCTCTGTCTGCCCCTCTGCTGTGGCTGATTATACATATCACAGACTCAGCCAGCCTGTAGCCACCTCTAATCAGGAGGGAGGGAAGTGAAGGATGATTCAGGGTCTGAAACGTGGAGGCTCACAGGCACCCCACTTTCAGCAGACACGCATTGTTTGAAAATCCAGATTTGTAAAATGGATGCATTAGAGAATATTTACTTCACAAAATGATTCACAGTGGGACTCCTTTAAATAGCCTGTTTCCCCTGGGCCAACTGATTTTATTTGCCAGAAGTCATTTCACACAATAGTTTTCCATAAGCACATCTGGCAAGAAGAATCATGAACTGAGTTTTAGAAGACAATAATTCTTGTTTTTCTGACACTGGTTTTGAACTTAAACACACAGTGCACCTCTCTGAGACTTCATTTTCTTATTTGCAAAATGAGAATAACATGGGTCCTGACTAGTATTTTTAAGCAATTAAATATGTGTGAAAATAATTAGAAAATGCCGAAATGTCTTAACAAAATATATTTAAGGAAGCCATTATATTAACACTAACGTGGCTTGAGGAAATTTCATGAGTCTATTGTTATTTAGCTCATACTATTGGATGTGATGGGATGGAGTTGCTTGCTCCATCCATGGCTTCAGGGAAGATGCTTTATGGCCTGAGCTCTGTTCCAAATTAGGGCAATTAGGAAGTCTGTCCCTGACCTTATCACAGTGAAAACGAGAGAAAAATTTCAGCAGAGAGAATATAGGGAGGGCAGAATGCTGAAGCTGGAGCAGGAGGGAACTGCAGGCACATCAAAGTCATTTCTAGAATTAAGAAGTCCAGGCAGCTAGCCTTTTTCACAACAGAGGAAGGGAAGTCCATGCTCCCTTCAGAAGCATAAGCTGCCATTGAAGTTTGGGCACCTGCAGATGGAAAAAATTAAAATTATTAATAAGAGCCCCAGAATGGAAAACAATCAGTCTACTGAAGAAAGATGGTGATGAATCAGCAGAAATGGCATGTAGGAGAAAGGGCATTGCTCTCTGATCCAGAACAGGCAATAATGTTGGTGACCTTAGGAAAAAGTTACCAGCATATTTTTTCTTCTTCTTCTTTTTTTTTTTATTATACTTTAAGTTTTGGGGTACATGTGCAGAACATGCAGGTTTGTTACACAGGTATACATGTGCCATGGTGTTTTGCTGCACCCATCAACCCATCATCTACATTAGGTATTTCTCCTAATGCTATCCCTCCCCTAGCCCCCAAGACAGGCCCTAGTGTGTGATGTTCCCTCCGTGTCCATGTGTTCTTATTGTTCAACTCCCACTTATGAGTGAGAACAACCAATGTGTCTCTTTATGAGACAAAACTAGCAAATGATATTAGAACACCACTGGACATTATTGGTAGCTAATTATTCATAAACTCTATTTTGTAATGAAATATATAATTATCATTCATAGTTCATTTTTAACCATTCTTTTTGCCTGAATTATAATGTTTTATAAACAATCTATCTTAGTCTTTTCAAGAAGAAGACTCTTGCCTAACCTTTGAGACCAGCTGCTAAGGCCCCAGCAGACACAACCAGTTGCCAGCATCCCTTATGAAACTGGGTTAAATAGAGGCCTTTGGGGTTCTGTCCAGCCTATACCTTGCACACACAAACCCCCTTCCTCCTCCCTGGCCCATACCCTCACCCCATCACTTGTGAGAAGTTGCAAACTGAGGACCAAACAGATTTTCACTTCTCTCTTCCTATCCCTCCTCAGCAGCAGCACACATACACAGGGGTAGAACTCTAAGCCAGAGGGAACCAAGCAGATGCATAGTGGAGATAAAACATGTAGACAGCATGTACAGGGAAGCCTGCACCTGAAGAATTCATATTTTATGCCAAGCCAGTTGGGAATACATTTTCGTAAAGAGAAGGAAAGGGAATTAAAATAGGAGCCAGTTGTGTAAAGGAAAAGGTTGAAGGTCTTACACAAGGCTCTTCAGGAGGCTTGCTTCAACACTGGCTCATCGTTCTTCTCTGAGTCTTGGTGTTTCTGTCTCTGCTCTGTTTTCAGAAATATTCAAGAGGTAAAACAGGACTGAGCCACATCTGGGAATTTGAGAGGGAAACTGACTTTAATCATTAGTCAGTTGTATGGAGGGTAAAATAGACCGTCAAAGGGTTTGCTCCTGAGCACACCGTCCTCCAAATTCCTGAAACCACAAAGTGTGTTGAACAGTTACTATCTAGAGTCATGATTTGGGTCAGCTGGAAAACTTTCTTCTGGAATACAGAGAATGATGATACACATGTCTAGAAAGCATCTAAGTATGATTGTGGGAGTCAAGATAAATGAATTGTCAGACTAACTCCACTTGTTTCTTCAAGCAGGAGAGAATATATGTGTTGGGAGGTCTCTACTTGCCTTGCCTCAGAAGTTTAAAGTACCGTACAAATGAATCTAAAAGTGAATTTGGCACGATAGTTCCGGCTTGGGTGGGTTCCTCTTACCAGCATTGAAAGATGCTCTAAAGAATGTGACAGTGCTTGTGTCTGAGGATGAGGCTCTCCAGGTTAGGATGGTAATAGGACTTATGATCTGACTCAGTGTGTGCGCAGGTCTTTTATAATTGTTTTCTTTCTTTTTGCAAACTGTATTTTAAAATGTGATATAACACACTTGTACAATATAGGCACATTGTCCTCAAGATCTTTCTTGGTCCTGACTCAGATTCTATTCTTGAGTTTAATTGGCTGGATCCAGTAAGGATTCTGATCTGCTCTGATACCCACAGACTGAGGCCAAATTTCAGTCTCAGGACTCACCAGACTTGTGGCATCAGAGCAGTTCACATAAGCCCCATACGTCCCATAGTTGCTACAGAGATAGCAATGCCAACATCTCATAACAACTGGGAAGAAGGAAGTGGTGAATACAGAGGGGGCTCCTGGTACCAAGACTCACTCCCAATGCACGATCATTAAATGTTACTCTTGCTCCCCCTAGACTAGATGTGGTTATTTATCCTGTTCCCCGAGGCCTCAAGCCTTGGCCCTGTCTCTGAGCTGGTTTGGCAAGAAGCCCAGAGAGGGCAGCACCAGCCTGGCTGACTCTGTGAGGTTCGGTGGCTCTCTGGTCAGGCCTCATAACTCTCTTGATATGGTGAATTAGGCTACTGTCAGGAACTTGGAACTGCCCATCGGGATTCCTAGGGAGATGTTATGATCAGTGAGGGAAAAGTCCACTAGCAACATCTGGCCCTGCATTGTGACAACTGCTCGGAGAACATCCTTATTTCTGCTTCCTAGTGCTCTATAAAAAAAAAGGGTTATTGCCTCAATCAGCCTCTTGATATATTTTATGTTGACAGTGTGGGATGTAACGACTTTCAAACATATTGATAGTTTATTTTTTACTATACACCGTATACTACTGAGTGATATCACTATTCTTGTTGATTTTTATGTTCAGTTGAGTCAACATCAAGCCTCAGTGTAGCCCTGGATGTCAGGGCCACAAGCCATTGAGCACATCTCTCAACAACAACTGAGCACAACCAGAAGGAAGGCAAACCAAGCATTTGGGGGCTAATGTTTTCCTCCTGTAAACTCAAACAAGAAGGCACAGACACAACAGATCTGACAAAATTATTGCGCTCAGTGTGTGAAGCATCAGGGCCACAAGCCAGCTTGAGTTGTGTGGTCTTCCTTATCAAGGCTTTTATAGAGATAGTGAGACATATTTATAAATAAATCTGTAATCCCTGTTTCCCAGAATATAGAAGTCTGGGTATGAACGATCAATGGGTGGTTTCTGGCTTGGGAACTCCCCACTGAAACTCGGGACCTTAGACCATCTGCCCCCAAGTCTCACCTTTCATTCAAGCATCCCAGGTAGTCCACCTACCTGATAGCAGCATCTGTGCTACCCTTCTGATGATTTTGGCTGGTCCTTGTCCTTAGTTGTTGTCTGGTTTACATCAGATAGGATGTTCTTTGAGCTCTCTGTATGGGAAACCAATTGAAACAATACTAGACACATAAGCATCGGTCATTTCCCAGTTAAGTTCTGTGGCTTTGTGTCATGACCTGACTGGAGCTGGTGTCTTCTGTGTAGCCCTCTTCTATGTGCCGTCCAGCTGCTTTGCCATTTGAATAATTGTGAGCTTGGTAGAGACATCATTGCAGATCTGCTTCTACTCGGCATGGCCAGCTCGACGGAGAGCCAGTTTGTTAAACAGCTTGGTGGGGGAGTTCATCCATTTTGATGTTGTCCTGAATCTACAACTTCATATTCAATATGCTAAATAATCCTCTTTTCTTTTCATGTGATTCATGATAGTGTCATCTTTATCAAGCTTTATCTTTCTCATTTCTTGCGGTTTTCTCTTAAGGTAACACATAACTGGCAAAAAGATGAGTTGCTTTAAATCACCACTTTAAAGTTTTTAATGTATTTCCTAAATTGCTCCAGAGGGAAAGAAAACAATATGATTTCTAGTATGAAATTTCTTTTTATGGTGAATAGCATGTGGGCTTTGGAGCCAGACAGTTGGTATTTGAATTTTAGCTGAACCTCATATTAGTTTTTGTATATGTAAAAACTGAGTGCCTCAGTTTCCTCAAGTGTAAAATGAAAATAACGAGTCGTGCCTATTCCTTACAGTTGTGTGTAGATTAATTCAACCACAGAAAGGGTGAGAACAATAGCAGGCATGTAAGAAGCACTCATTAATAATAGTGTTTAACAACATTTTTGAAATGTACTTGTATTTGAAGCATAGAATTTATGTACATGAGCCCTTATATCTTGGCAAAAGTGACTTCCTTTTGAAAATTTACTATATTGTGATCTAAGTGCTTAGAATGTGGTTGATCATGAGCAATCTTTCTCTTTTGATGAAGCACTCAAATCAGGGCATTGTTTTGGTGGAAAAGGAACTCCCTTTTTATGAAGCACTCAGTGCCTTGAATGTGTTGCTCACATCTGATAATAAAACAGTCCTAAAAATGAAAAAACAGGGGTTTTCCATTATAAAATCTCCTGCTCTCTATATATTAACACTTTGGATATTTTAATTCTTGTGTCAAATGGTGTATAAAGGGTGTTTTTAAGGTTTTGCATCATGAGACCAAATTCAGTGATGACAGAGGTCCTGCCTGTTTCATTTTCTGCTGTATGTGGGGCCTGGCTCCATGCTGACACACAGGAGCCACCCTCGGATGTTTGTTGACTAGATACACAACGACTGAAGGCAAGAATTTGAGAGTTTGACTCACTGAGAGATTAGCCATGAGTAGTTGTTGACTCTACATACATTCTTCTTCTTGCAACATTTTGGGGGAAAAAAATGGAAAGAAAATGATGTTGATAAAAAGCCATGTTCTTTAAAGTCAGTTAATAGCCACAAGATAGATTGTTGATGCAAAACTTCCCATATGAAGTATACTTTTTTCTTGAATTTTACTAAGTGTGATCTGCTGTTGTATGGAATTTTTGTTGATACTCTTTGGTGAGCCAGTTCATTCTGACATTGAGACCTGAGGCTGCCACATGTGCACTTACACAGCTCACTCCATTGTTGATCTGATACTGACATTGACAGTGCCAGCTCTCACTCAGTGCTTTCCTGCCCCTTGCCAACTCATTTCTCTTCTAAGGTTGCTCCCACGGGTGTTACCTCCAGAGCTTTTGGATAAGGCTCTAACAATAGAGTCACAGTTACATTAGGTTTTTGCATTTTATGTATCTCTCTTTATGACATGTTATCCTGGGTTTACGTTGAATGTAACAAGATATGATGACATTCTGCCCAAGACCATTTCTTCCCCACCACACTTAACCTGTAACCCTGGAATCATCCAGGAAACCCTACTCCCTTTCCCCACAGTTGCTTCTTTACCCTAAACATTGCCCAGAATGTTAAGGACGGTCATAGCCCTTGCTTACTCAAGCCTTAGTCATATTATCTAGCTATTGGGCAACGCCATCTACTCATTATTCTTTCCAGTTGCACCATCAGGCCATTAGGAAAACAGCACCCCAGGGACCACCCAGTATCCTTGCTCTTAGCACAGGGAATAGCTTTCTCTTGGAACCTGGCCAATAACAAAAACAAAAGGACTAAGTATCTCAAGGGGGCCAGAGCTAAAATGCCACCTGAGGCTGCAGTGATGAGTAAAATCCTTTAGAAAGAGATGGTGTAGTAGCTAACGATGACTCTTGAAGAAGAAACATGGAAAGGGAACAAATAGAAGACTTTGGGGTCACTTTTGAGTCATGGATCTGTCACCCTGCTGCCGAGTGTGGTTGCATAGTCCTGAGGTTCATTGCTCTTCAGTTAGACCAGATTCCTAGGGCTGCTTTTGCTCTACAACTTCACAGACCAGTGACTCTATGAATGGGTAGGATTTGGAGAGGCAGAGATGAGGAGTATTGGGGACAGAGGCAGAAGGGCAGGCAAAGGTTCAAGGTGTATTTGGGACATGTTGAGTAATCTGTGGAAGGAGGTAAGACTCAAAATGGAAAAAAATAGATTGAGTATGGAAAGGAAGTGAAAGTAAAGAACTTTGAGTAGAAAGGTGGGTTGGTGCCTTTGGATTTCTGGGAGCAGGGATGCATAACATTGAATGTTTGCACATGGACACAGAAAGAAACTCAGGACTTTATAAGACATTTCAAATACTTGAGGAGGTTGATTCAATGTCCTGCAAGACAGAAATTGTAGGTTAAAGGGTAGCTAGGACAAAATTAGCAAGCCAAGAATGCAGCTCTGCAGTGACCTCATAAAACTTTTCAAATTCACTGGTAATAATTAGATTACTTTCTATTTTTCATTGTTGCTGGTCACAGTGATCAACTGCTGTGGACCCAGTATTAATTTTCATTGAGTCTCATCCTATTTTCTTGTGGGTCTAGGCAAATGTGACGTGATTATGTTATCTGAGCCTGCTTGCGGAAGAGGCAGCCCATGTTTTAATAACTGGGAGCAAGTCCATCAGTCTTGGAGTCTCACAGTAATATTACCAATTACAAAATGATAAAAGGCACCATTGGGGGTAGGAGAAGACGTAAAATACATGACACCCAGTTGTGTCTCTCACAGGATTTCTGATCTAGTTAGGGAAATCAGACAGACACAGACACTCAAACTGATGAATAATAATGTAAGTACACATGGAACGACTCAAACACATCTATAGGATCTAGGAAGTAGAAGAGAGAAGTCTGGTCAAAGATAGGGTTATTAGAGTTGGCAAATCAAAATACAGGATGCCGCATTTGAATTTCAGATAAATAACAGAAAATTTTTATCACACATATATTCATGAAACATACTTACACTAAAACATTATTGTTGATCTGAAATTCAAATGTAAGTGTGTGTCCTGCATTTTCTCTGACAACTCTAGTCCGGGGAGATTTTAGAGAAAAAGTACTTTATCCTATGGCTTCGTGGATGTAAAAATCCTTTAGAAAAAAATGAGATCTTTAGAGGAAAAAGGAAGGTATATAATGTTTAAAAGGTGACTACCATTTCCAAAGGAAAGGTAAGTAAAAGATGTGGTCTAGAATTCAGAGATTATCTTGAAGAGAAATGTGGACCGGTGGGAATTTACCACTTGAATTATATAGAAATGTTAAGTGGATAGGTTCGATGACTTCTGGATTGAAAACGTGAAACTTAGGTAGATATCATTTTTTAAAATAAAAGCATATGGACTGTTAATGCAGGAAGAACACTAGCAGTCATCTCTCCGCTCATTTACACATGAAAAAACCACAGCCCTAAATCACAGAACAGGGACCAGAACTCTGATCTCCTAATTCTCAGGCCAATGTTATTCCTCTTCTCCATGCTAATTGTATTTTTCTTATTTCTCAAATGAGTAATACCAGATAAACAATGGGCCAAACCAACAATTTATTAGGACATGGTGGTGAAAGCTAAGTAATGAAATTCTTTGATAAATTTTATCATGAATCACTCAAATCTCAACTTTGGAAATCTTTCTTGGGTGTTCAGATTATCCCCTAAGGTCCAACTTCTTTCATTAGCCCTCAGTGGGGGCAAATCACTACTGATATCTTACAAAGTTTAGGGAGGCAGTTTTTCTTCTGAGTTCTCGTAGTTGTTATTTTCCACAGACAACTAAATTCTCCACACACAGATTTGTGCCAGAAAATAATCTTCCATGTGTATCAATGTCGTAAGCAGTGACTGGCCTGGGCTGAGCATGCAAATAAGATTTGGCTTCACTCAAATAATTATTCCCTTAGTTACTTCACTCCTCTTTGTACTCCCCACAGGGACCCTAGCACTAACCTGGCAGCATCTCATGTGACCTGCTCCCTTTCCTAGGCCAACCAGTACATTCAACCATCATCAAAACAATTTCTTGAAAAGAGACCAACAATTCATAAGGTTAATTCAGTGTTCCCCTTCCAGGTGTGATGACATTTATTATGAGGTAGCATCATTAATACCGTAAAATACTGAAGAGTCTAAAATGGAAATGTCATCTCAGAAGTCACCAAGGATTGAAATTCATGTTTGATCTGAATGTTCATGGATATTGGTGATAACCAAACATTTTCTGGCAACCCCAACCCCATGTCTTGTGGATAGTTACATGTATGTTGTTTATATGTATGTTGGGTCATAAAAATTCCTTCAGTTCATTCATTTATTTATTGGTGGTTTTGGTATCTTCCATTTGTATAACACTGTCGTTGCCTTGTTAAAAGTTATAGCTGGCTAGGCACGGTGGCTCATACCTATAATCCCAGCACTTTGGGAGGCCAAGGTGGGTGGGTCATGAGGTCAAGAGATCTAGACCATCCTGGCCAACATGGCAAAACCCTATTTCTACCAAAAATACAAAAATTAGCTGGGCATGGTGGCGTGCACCTGTAGTACCAGCTACTTGGGAGGCTGAGGCAGGAGAATTGCTTGAACCCGGGAGGCAGAGGTTGCAGTGAGCTGAGATCGTGCCACTGCACTCCAGCCTAGTGAAAGAGTGAGGCTTCATCTAAAAAAGGAAAAAAAAGAAAAAGTTAAAAGAGGTGATGTTTAGAAATTGTCTAGTCTTCTCTCTTTACATACTATTAGGAAAACAAAACTCAGAGAAAGAAGTGAACTTCCCTAAAGTCACATCTTATGAACAGAGCTATGACAAAATCCTACTTCTCTTGTCCTCCAATCCAGACTCATCCATAGATTGTCTCAACCCTGATGGAAATGAGTTCATAAAATGTAATCATTGGAATTACATCCCCAACACAAAAAAGCTACCAAAGATTACAGCTGGTATTTGGCACTTTTACTGTCAAATAAACACGAACTTGACACTACCAACTGCCAAATGCTTTCTCCTAATTTGGAGAAAGTGGTGATTTTAGGGAAAGTCACTCTTCTTTCTGAGTATCTGTTTCCTAATAGTTTAGGATGAAAAAAGGTATAAACAGCAAGGGATCGATGTCACATTGCTTCTAAAGGGGTAAAATGATAAGCCACATACTACCATTATTAAGATACCAATGTGATTAGCTGCCTGTGCAGTAATGAGTTTCTTGTCAGCTGGAGTATTCAGCAACTACAGGACCCTTTGGCAGGGGTACTGTATAAGAAATTTTGAAATGAGTAAGAGATGGAGCTGGAAGATGTATTTAATGTTTCTTCCAGCTCTAGGATTCTGTGATCAGAAATAGTAAATACTAAAGGAAAACCCACATCTCATCTTTTAAACGTAGAAGCAATGACAATAACAACATGAATGAGGCATTATGTAAGATGCCTAATCATAGTGCTGGCTCAAATATGGAAGGCCAGTATCAATGTAATCACACTCTCCTTTCATCGGCAAGCAAGTGAGAGCCAAAGTGTCAAGAGTAAAGGGGATTGCCTGAGAATTTCTCTTTTTACAAAAAGAAAAAAAAAAAAAAAAAAAAAGGAAAAACTTACTGGCTGGAAGTGGGAAAATGACTCAGCAAAATAACCTGAGAGAAGTCAGGTCTGCTGTGAGCCCAGGTGTTTGTGTGCTGATGGGTTGGTGAGGAGGTCAATAACTTGTCAGTGGCAACTTGGAAGGTTTTAGAACCTGAACTGCAACTTGAAGCATAAAATGGATGACCACAAATAATTTTCAGTTATTTTTCCACTAGTGATAACTACCATGTAAAAGTAAATTTCCTTTAGATGCTTAGAAACTAAATGTAGGGCTGTTTGCTAGCACCCTGACTGTGGTGCCACAGAGAATCCTAATGCATGAAGCTGAAGGAGGGCCCTGAGATGCTGCAACATACCCCTCCATTTTACAGAAGAGGAAACTGAGCCCCAAAGTAGTTCAACAACCTGTCTCAGGACACATAGCTAATAAGTGACAGAGCTTAGATTAAGATCAAAGTTGTCTGGTTTTATTTTGATTGAATTGTTGGTCATATATTAAACCATTTTCTAAGTTTCACTTTAAAGGGTTTTACAGAGTAAGCCATTACCTCATGTGAGTATATGTTACCAGGTCAATTTTTGCATTGATTATATTTCCCTCCCACCCCAGGGCAGGCCCTGACCTAGGCTCATCATTTTTATTTTAAAGCACAGGGCAGATCAGATATGTACACCTAGGAAATGAGTTTTCTTCCTGGCAGGGAACATGTCACAGAAGATCTTTCCCACCATGTCAGCATCTCTATTAAGACTGACACTCACTCTGCCTTCCCCCTAGTGATGACGGAGTCCTGGCTATTTTTCTTCTTTGCCAGTGGATTTCCAGGTGACTGACAGGTGGTTGTAAGGGTAATTCCTCCTTGACAATTTCCTCCAAATTCTATTCTTTGCTCCACCATTTTCCTAACTAGTATCTTGAGAGTAATTGTTCTAGGGGGACCACTCTAGTGAGGTTACACATATTCTCTAATTTGCACATTTCTCTCAGAACTGGGAAGAAATAAAGCCCTGCTAAAGTGGAGAGAGTCTGCCAGAATCACCACTAAAAAAAAAAAAAAAAAAAAAAAAGGCAGAGTTTGAATGTCAGTCCTAAATTGCCATCCGTCCCTGCTTCGTCCCACTTCTAATAATAGTCTCATGTACCCTTCTGCACACACACGCTCATGTGCTTATTAATAGAGAATTCAGGAAAGAAAGAGTCTTGACCAAAAACACAAAAATTGGGCCCTAGGATGGTGCATTAAAAATTAGGCAGGTAGAAGGGGACAGGAGAAGGACTGAACATGTTTAAAATATGTGAGAAAAAGAACAACCCAATGGATGGATGCATGGATCGTGCATATGAACAGAGTGCTAACAGAAAAGGAAATGCAAAAGGCTCTTAAATGAAAAGATGCACGAGCTCATACATACTAAGAGAAATGGAAATTAAAATCACACTGCAATCCCATTTTTTACTTATCAGATTGGCAAAAATCCACAAGACCACAAACATACTCTGTTGTCAAGGCTGAGGGGAAAAAGACCCTTTTTAGACATTGCTGGTGGGAATTCAAATGTGTACAACCCCTACGGAGGGCAATTTGGTGATATCTGTCAAAATTAGAAATGCAAATACCCTTTGACCTGTAATCCCCGTTCTGGGAATTTATCCCACAGATATACTTGCACAGATGCAAAATGATATACCTACATTGTTAATTGCAGCCTTGTTTGTAATAGCAAAGGACTGAAAACACACCAGAAGTCTGTCAATAAGAGCCTTTAAAATAAATTATCATATATCCACACAGTGAAATAATATGTAACTTTAGAAGAGGGTTCTCTGCATACCTATATAAAAAGCTCCCCAAGATATTTTTTTAAAAGGTAAAAAATGTCAGTGTCATACTAAATTTAGTGATTTGAAAAGTAGGTGAGAAAACATTTTTTAAAATCCTCTGGAAGAATCAGGAGTGGCCAGTACCATTGGTTGCATGTGGCAATGCTGAGGTCTTTTTGTGTTAACTGGGCAGGTGGGGAAAAAGGAATGGGTCTCTTCATTCTTCATACTGTTTAACTTTTGTGACTTAGGAATGGATCATGGAAAATAGGACCACAGGCCTAAGATCTTGAATAAGCTGTTTTCTAAGGTGACAGGCAGAAAAAAAAATAAGACTCAGGTTCAGTAAGTCACACCACAAGCTGTTCGTTGTGACGAGTTACAACACTGTGGAATATTCTGTGATGCTGACTTATTATTGGGCCATGAGGTGAGCAACCTTGAAGAGCCTGCTGTAAAGGTGCTGACAGCAAACTTTTGAAAGGGGTTACATTATTTGTTTAGGGGAGTAAAACATAAGGGTCTTATCAGCTTGCTGAGCCCTTAATTGGCAGTCTATGTGACAGCGCTGTCTGTTATGAGGGGCTGATTACTACTTCAAGTATCTGGTCAAATAAATAAAATTTTAAAACTATACCATATGACAATTCTCTGGCTAATAACCTTCTGTTGCTGCCCTATAAAATTCATGTGAAGAAACAGAATAGAAAATATATCTTCACAACCAGGTAAGAGGATGCCAATGAGCAGACTTCCATGGAGCCTCTACTGAGGTCAGCACTGGCTGTCTGCCCCTGCCAGCCCCTAGGAAGAGAGTGAGCTTGCACACTTGACGTTGTAAGCACAGCTAATAATCACTAAGGGTTCCTAAGTGTCAGGGATCAGCAGGAATACTTTGCAAATGCTGATTCACTGAATTCTCACAACCACAATATGTGATAAGTAATATTTATATTTCCATTTTATATGTGAGGAGACTGTGCACAGAAAACTTGCTCAAGTCTCCTAAGCTAGTGAAGAAGCAGAAGCAGGATTTAAACCCAGGCAATCTAACTCTAAAGTCTGTGTAATCTTGCCCTCAGTCCTAGCCCCTTTCTTGGGTCAACAAACAGGATTTGCACCATATAGAAAATTTTCACACAATTAAATACTCATTGTCCAGCCTTAAATTTTTTCTTCAATTCCTCCCTTTTCCAAATAATACTTCCATTTCTATGGCTACTCACAGATGGAAACCCCCAGAATAACATTTTTTACAATCCTGGCTAAAAAAATAGGAAAGAAAGGCTAAAGGTGACAAAACGTCTTCTTTGACATTGTTGACCATTATTCCTTCCAGAAGCCCCCTCTTCCTATGGCTGCATTCGCATGCCTTTCCTGACTTTCTCTCTACATTGTGGACCTCTCTTGCCTGATCCGATTTGCTGGCTCATCTTTCTCCCTAGCCAATGAATGTGGAGTTCCACACAGCTCGGTCCTAACCCATTTCTCTATGCAAGTTAATTCCTCTTTCTTGGAGATCTCAAGGACATCCAAAGCACAGGTCCATTTGCCAAAGACTCACAAATCTCCCAAATTAAGCCCAAACCTTTATTTTGAGCTCCAGATCTGTGTTTTAACTGCCTTTTGACATTTCTACTTGGATGTCTTCATAGCTCCTCTAATTGCAATCTTACTAAAAATAACTTCATGTTCTTTCTTTCCAAAACTATTTTAAAACTTATCTAAATGAAAAACTCTACCAGTGAAGTGGTACAAACCAGGACCTAAAGGGCATTCTTGACCCCTCATTCTTCTTTGACTCCATTCTTCAGCACATTACCTTATGTTGCTCTTCATAAAATCTCTCCATTCTGCCCACTTCCTGCCATTCTTACCTAACCACCCTGGTAGAAGCTACTATCTTCTTTCATGCAGTCCACTAGCCCCTAGCTGGTTTCATTGTGTCTGTAGTTGATCCCCTAATTCATGTTTTTCTCTTCAATCAGGTTGATCATCTAAAGATCAATTCTAGCACATCAATCACTACATTGCTTAAAGCCTGGTTAGTGGCATTTCATTGGTTTTAGAATGAAGATCAGTGTCCTTAAAAAGAGCTGGCAAGGCCTACCTGAGCTGGCCTAGGCTACTTTTCCAAGCATTGCATTCTATCCTTCCTCTTATACATCATGTTCCAGCCACAGGTTTTCTTTCAGTCCTACCCCAGTGTGTGTTGCATATACTGTTTCCCCCATCCGGAATGCTCTCCCTCCCATTCTTTTGAACAGCTCCCATTCACCCTTCAATTATCAGATTAAATGTTAGTGCCAGAGGAGTCTGCCTTGGTCACTTCCAAGATTGGATTTGGTATTGTTCTGGAATATATGTTCACTCTATTACTCTTTCCCCTCGCAGTATTCAATAATTCACAACTATGTATTTGTGGGATTATTTGTGGGTCCTTCCTGAGAGATGAGATCAAATATTTTTATTAGTATTTTATTACTAGTGCTTAGCATAGAGTAGACATGTAATTCGTAGTTACTAAATATCCATTTGTTTGAATGAATCAATGAAAGGGATAAGCCAAAGTAAAGATTTTAGATGAAGGCAGAGTAAGGACACTGGTACCATGATATCCCCTGAATTTTCATGTATTTCACTTACTCACACTGTCAAAGCCCAAATTATAGAAGATGGAGCAGTTCCATATCAGAAAATTGTCTTCTTCAGCCTGTTTCAGCCTGATGTTCAGCTGCAAACACAAGATTCTACTCATACCCAGGAAGGCAGAGAGAGGAAGCACGGGTAAACAACAGAGCCTGCTTATGGGTAACCAGAAGATTGGGCTCCATTTCCCTTTTAGGAAGAAGGAGGAATTTATTTAGTATTTTGTTTATACATAAACAAAACACTTAATAGCAAAATTGTATATCAAAATATAAGAAAAATGAACAGCTATGAAAACCATTTAATACAAAAACAAGGAAAATTTGAAAACAGCTTTGCATTCTTAAGCACTAGAATTCAGTCTACATAAAAGAGTAACAGTCATTTCAGGAAGGAAAGTAATGAAATAAAAACGTAAGTGGATGAATGAGAGATAGATAACATTAAAAAAAACTACAAGAAAACATAGCAGAATAAAAGCATACTTGATTGGCATTAAAGAACAAGAAATAAATAATAAAAAATTAGACCAGTACTTTAGAGAACAAACCTGATAAGTTTTACATTAATAGAAACAAAAGTAAATTATGAAAAAAAGAGAAAAGATATAAATGCCTCTGAGTAGAGAAATAGCAAAAGAATTATAGGCATGTAATTCTCCTGAGGAAGGAGCTAGAATAATTGGAATAGAATCACTAGTCAAATATGCAATGATAATAACATTTAACTTTTATCAAACCCTTTTGTTGTGCCAGGTCCATGCTAAAGCATCATCATAAGCACATCATTGCTGTTGCATGGAACAGTACAAGTAGAAGCAAAGTTTATCTCTGTAAATGAGAAAACTGAGGCACCAATAGGCAAAGTAATTTGCAAAAGGTTCCTCAATTCACACATGAGAAATCTTTGATGCATGCCCTAACTATTTGACTCCAGCGCCTGTGCTCCTAATTACCATGATTATTTAATAAAATATTTTTGAGCTGAAGAAAACATCTGATCATGTAGATGGAAGGTGTTAATCAGTTTCTCAGTAAAATTGATCAGTATAATACTGCTACAAGTCTACATCCAGAGAAATGTGTAAAATAGGTGATTACTAGAAATGTCACCTGGAGCCTCTCTGCCTCTGACAGACACAAGTAAACAATCTTTAATCCCCAATTCTTTTGCCTGAGACAGACTGAAATCTTTCCAAGAGATTTCTGAAAATTCCCAGGGAGTTTACTTCCTCTTTAGCCTCTTCCCAGACACTGCCCATTCCACCCTTACCAATTTGCATGGCAGACTCAGGCCCTTTATCAGTTTCCAGGGATCCTGTATCATAGCACACCAAACACTCTATTTGCATCTGTGAGTTTAGAGACTTGGGAAAGTCCCAAGGGGCCACTGCAGAGCATGATGTGGCCTCTGTCCTCGCACTGGCTTCCCTCTCTCCTTGCCCCATCAGCCCATTTCTCTCCTCTCTCCCACCGTGGCCTCAAGCTGAAAGTCTAACCAGCTTCCTTTGCCATAGGAACATGCCTTCAAGTCTCACCTACTGGCTCTGGCCGTTTCACAATGCATTCTTTTGAAGAAGAAGGAAAAAACAAAACACAGGGTTATTGTCCTAAAAGTTATTCTGTAAATAATGCTTTTGCCACATTGTTAAGAAGAATAAAGATTTTTAAAATTCTCCTAAACATCCAGCTGACATCAAACCTTTCCTCAGTATCACTAAATGCCAAAGGAGTACACAGCAAGGTTATAGCAGAGTTTCTTTTTGTTTAAAGAATACTCTCCAGGTGAACTTAAGTTCACCTTAATTAAATACAATCTGGATTTCATAAATGAAAGAAGTAAAAACCATTCTCTGGCATATAAGGGTCCAGAAAATATGACATTTAAGTACTCTTTTTGAAAAAAATTGATAATCTATAGAAAGATTAATTAAAATTAAAAACTTACAAATTATAGACAGCAGAGCAGATCTGCTATTAAAAAAAAACAAAAAACATGAGCATGGGTTGAGTGCAATGGCTCACAAGGCAGGCAGATTGCTTAAGGCCAGGAGTTCAAGGCCAGCCTGGACAATGTAGTGAGACCTTGATTCTACAAAAAATAAAAAATTAGCCAGATTCAGTGGCACGCACCGTAGTTTCAGCCTCTCAGGAGGCTGAGGTGGGAGGATAGCTTAAGGGTGGGAGGTCGAGGCTGCAGTGAGGCATGACCATGCCACTGCACTCCAGCCTTGGCCATAGAGTGAAACCCTGCCTGAAAAAGAGAAAACAAAACAAAACATGGGCCCAGAGGCTGATTGACCGCTGGTTTTTAAATGCTGTCTCTGTTGCCAACTAGCCATGTGACTAAAGCAAGTTATCTCCGTGCCTCTGTTCATCTGTAAAATGGGGACAATATTGGCACTTATCTCCTAGGGTCGTTATGACGATTGAGTTATTCTAATGTGCTTAAAATTCTTGGTGTCTAGAAATGACTGTGCAGGTGTTCGTTAATTATAATAGGAAATGTAGAAGTTGAAGTATAAAAAATGGAAAAAATAAGCATTGAAATCATTCACTTAAACAGAATTAAAACTGAATAATTCTTGTAAACACAGTTGCTTAAAAATAATATCAATGTTAAGGAATTTGAAACATGAGTTAAGAATTGTAATAAGAATAGTGATTTATTAACGAGCTTTGTAAAAATCTCAGTTTATATTTTAAAGGGAAAAGGCGTGTCAAGGAAGCATAATAAAACCATGCTAAATCCTTTTTCTTGTACAGCTAGGAGTCAAGAGATTCCATTCGGTTTTTTAATAGTTATAAAAATATCAATTAAAACTTAGAAAAATGATATTTTTGAAAAACTGAAGAATTCAGAACATGATATAATCCTTTCAAGTCTCTGGGACATGTAAAATCAAACATTTTGCATAGCAAAATAAGAAAAGAAAGTTTGCAGAAGCATAATGAATAGAACATGGGAAGCAATGTGTTATTGAGAGACTCTTGGGTCATCTAGGGTGAGAAGGGGACTCGGGGAAGTAGGGGCACAGGACACCATCCCAGATGACAAGATGTAGACCTGGTATGCTGCACCCTGTGGGCCTGGCTGTACTCTGCTCTCCAGCCTCAGGGAGCTCCCCAACCAGAGCACTTGTTCCCTCACTGGTTCATCACTGCAGACCATCACTGTGTCCATGACACTGTCTAATGTCCCCAGATGCCACCAACCAACTGCTCTCTCATCTCCTCTCCTCTATAGGACTTGCACGCAGAGTCTGAATGTCCACAGGGCTTTGTACATCTCTCTTGCCTAAGGATTCTCTCTGTCTTGCTTTCAAACTCCTTCAGGTGAGAGAATAATTGAGTTGCCCAGTCAACACACCTATGGGGTAACCTGTTGAAATCTTGGGTGTAGCTGTTTCAGAGGCTCCCTTTGGATCAGGTGCTGCTCCCTGCTCAGGGTGGCAGAGGTACAAAGCCTCAAGAAGGAGTTGTGGGTGGGGCAGGCACCATGGTTTCTCAGAGGGAGGTAGTTTCACACACTGGGTCACTGAGTGGTGTTTTCAATTACCCCCATGGAGGGCCAAATAAAAGATGGCAAGAGGGAATGTAAATTCTCCCAAACCTGCTTTTATCAGGTTCTCGGTTTATAAAATTCCCAGATACATGTGGAACAGAATGAAGCAGATACAAGCATTAAAAAAAAAAAATGACAATATTAATTTCAGATAAAGTAAAATTAAAAGAAAACACAAAGCAAGACAGATGGTCATTTTATTTGATAACTGATGTAATCTGAAACAGATTTATGTACTGATTAATAACAGCAATATCTATTTAAAACCCATAAGCAATATAAAAAGAAATTTACAGAAACATAGGTTACTTTACTATATCTGTGTGACTCTTTATTAAGTAAATTAAGGTAATTTGAATATAATAATCAGGTTCTGTTAATATGTATTAAACAAGAGTTTATTTTTTAACCTGTGCAATTTCTCTTTAAAAACTTGGGTTTAAGAGGAAACCAAAAGCATAATTACAAACTAGTTAAAAAGTTCCTAAAATGAGAGAAGTATTTATCAAATATATGATTTATGGTCAAAAGAGGATCATTGGCAAATTCACACCATTATATGTTTTTGTTTATTAAGCAATAAGAAATGAAAGTAATAAATTAAGAAGCCAAGTAAGTAAGTTTTAGAGGATTAACACACTAACCTAAAAAATAAAGAGAGTTAAAGAGTATATATAAAATAAAAATTAATGAATTGTGAAATAGGAAATTAGATAAACAGACTTTTAAAAATAATATTTGGTACATTAGAAAAAAATCACAGTAAAATAAATGACCTTAGAAAAATTAAATCAGGAAAAAAGATAGGAAAAGAGAGTACTTTTAAAGTACAACAATACTGTATAAAACACTATAGTGATAAATTCAAAGAAATGGATCATTTTCTTGAAAAAGACCTTTCAACATTGATCTAAAAAGAAAAAATTAACTGAAAAAAAACTTAAAGACTGCAGCTGATTTGAGAAATGTGTTATTTCAAACTTTGAAAAGATAAATAATTCTTATGTTTCACCAGGGCATAGAAAAAGATAAAAAGTAATTAGTAAAAAAAAAAAATGACTTTAATACTCCTACGGCCAACAAGAGTATTTTATAATATAGAAAAAATATGTAGGCATCAGAAGCTTTCCTATATGTCACACAAAAAAATCAGATAAAAAAACAAATCCTTTAAAAGAAAATATAAAAATATATAAACCAACAACAAAAAATATATAAAGTAGAAGAGTATAAAATGTGCTATAATTTCATTAAGAAAAATCACACAGTTGTCTGAAAGGCATGAGCTATGACTTAATACATGAGAAATATGCTACATTTGTACATAGGAAAATTCATATAAATATGACAGTTCTTCTCATTGTAATTCACAGGTTAATTCAATCTGAAATGATTCTAGAATTTATCTGGAAGAATAAAGGCTACAGATTGCCCAGAAATTTTTTTAAAATAAAAATCATGAGGGAATAATTAAAACAGTACGGTATTGGTGCTAGACTTGACAGATTGGTGACTAGAACAGTATAAATGGCCAAAAACAGAGACTGGTATAGATTAGAATTATGAACAGTTAGATTTGGAAATGTAGTTCCTGGGTCCATCTGTTCATAAGCCCAAGTGATGATGAGGGTACTGTTTACGCTGGCTTCCCCCAATGCGTTCCCACTGAACCAGATTGAGAGGTCGTCTTTCAGTGCTTTAAACCCATGCACACCCTTCAGCTTCTTGCTGATTCTCCTGCAATGGCTTATCTTTTAGGAAACCATGTCAGTTCCATGAAGGCTGATAACACCTCTCAGAGTAGGTGGCTCCTTCCTTGAACATCTCTGTATGTGCTTGGAGACCCCCAGCAGTTAAAACAACCTCACCTTTTATCTTTCTGCACACTTTGATGTGCTGATTTGAATGAGCCTTGAACTGGGATGGATCAACAGCCTACTCGCACCATATAGAGGTTTTATTTTCTGAAACTCCTATCATCTTAGAACATTTAACAAATGAGTCTCTGATGTTGATAATCTTTCTTTAGCCCACATCCAAATTATTTCCCATTAGCTTTGTGTGCTAGTGTCGATTATTGTTTATTGCAGAGGAGTCTGGCACTTTCCCAGCTCGCACAGTTTGCTTTTGTCCATTGGAGTCATTTATTTTCTTTCTTTTCTTAGAGACAGGGTCTTGCTCTGCAGCTCACACTGGAGTGCAGTGGTGTGATCATAGCTCACTGCAGCATCCAACTCCTTGGGGTCAAGCTATCCTTCCTTCTCAGCCTCCCAAGAAGCTGGGACTGTAGGCAGCACCGCCTCACCTGGCTAATTTTCTATTTTTATTATTTTTTACATATTGGATCTCCACTATGTTACCCAGACTAGTCTAAAACTCCTGGCCTCAAGCAAACCTCCCACCTTGGCTTCCCAAAGTGCTGAGATTACAGGCATGAGCCACCATGCCCAGCCATCAGAGTCGTTTCTAACTGCAGAACTATTCGTTCTACACATGTGCAATATTTACCAGTTTCTGAGGGCTTACAATTGTTTGTAATGTTCTATTTTCTAAAACTCTGCTTAAAAATGATCTCTACTTTTGTTTCTGTCATTATCTTATTATATTCACACAGCTGTTGTCTTTATCTGATATAATAGGGTTAATGATGATGTTAGAAAATTCAAATCCAGCAATGAAAAAAGCAAATACATGTAGTAAATGAACTGAAATGACCAGAGGTGACCACTAATGCCAGTTCTTCATGGCAGGTGTAGTCAAAATACTCTTGCTCTGGAACTTAGCTTGATTCCTATTTAAGTTCATAACAGAGGAGATTCTATAACAATGTCATCACCAATCAGGAGAAATAAATGAAGAAATGGTTTGTGCAAACACAGTACTTAACTATTCAGAATGGGGATAAAGTTTGATCCTTGTCTCACATCATGCACACAAAACAATTCCACATGGATGAAACATCTTAATTTAAAACACTGAGATGCCAAAGAAGAAAGGGTAGATACTTACTTATTTAATCTTGCAATAGGAAACCATTTTTTAAGTATAAAAGTAAAGGAAGAAATCACATATAATAATTGAAGAATTAGACAGCTGCTATTAACAGAAAATCCAACTTTGTAAATGGCTTAAACAATAAAAAATATGGTCTTGTTTCACAACATATGAATCCAGAAGCAGAGCAGGTTTGGAGCATTGACTTCGCCCAGAGGGCTCAGTTCCTTCTCTTTGTGATCACTTCAGCTTCTTCCTTGCCTGGGGGTTGGCTTTATCCTTCAACAAGTTCTTCTCAGGTTGGGAAAAATAAATATGGTAGGTCCAGGTTTCACATCTGCACACCTTCTTGGCTTGGATTTCCCAGAAGGAAGAGACTTATGTGCTCCTGTTTTATTAGAAAGTATAACTGAAGGGAAGTCGGAGTGAGGAAAAATGAGAATGGAGCAGCAGTGAGTGGAGAGCCAGCTCTCTAGCTGGCCTCTGCTTCGAATCAAGCAATGTAGATTGTTTCACTTCATCTCGTGCTTGATCCACAAGTGCTCCAGGAACATTTGTTTCTCAAAACGGTCCTTCCTAGGAAAGGAGAAAGAAGAATGTATTTGTCACTTGTCTCAGGGTCAAAGGATTGTTCCATGTGGAGATATTTTTCCTGAACTTGCAGGTTGTGCACACTTTGTATGGTCCATGGTCTCACATGCTTCATATCCACAGGAAAGATGTGGCGCGTGAGACAAAAGGCATGTAGTGTGACCCTCTCCGATTGTGGCCACCTGAGGCTGGCCAGAGTCTACACAGACATGGTTACCGCTGAGGAGCCTGGTATAAGAATACATGGCCTTTGCCCTGGAATCGGGAGTAATAGAATGAAACTTTCTTAATCTGATGAAGGGCATCTACAGTAAACCTACAGCAAATGCCACACAGAATGTTCTCTCTCTAAGGTTAGGAAGAAGACAAGGATGTCTACCCTATCACTTCTGTTCCAACATTGTGCTAAAAGTTCTAGCCAGTGCAATATGGCAAGAAAGAAATGCATCCAAGTTTAAAAGAGAAAATAAATACTATATTTACTTGCAGAAAATATAATTATTCATGTAAAAAATCTAATGAAATAAAAAGCTACTAGAACCAATAAGTGAATTTAACAAGATATCAGGATGAAAAAATTAATATAAAAAATCAACTGCATTTCTATATACAAGCAACAATAGTAAACTGAAATTTTTAAAGTGCCACTTACAATAGCATTAAAATATATAAAATATTTAGGCATAAGTTTGACCAAAATAAGACCAATACAAAGAAAACCACAAAATATTGCTATGAGAAAATAAAGATCTAAATAATTGGAATCATATACATTGTTTATACATAGGTAGATTCAGTATTGTTAAGATGTCAGTTACCTCCTTATTAGTCTCTACATTCAGTACAATCTCAATAGAGATGCCAGTAATCTTTTTGTGTTGTTGAAGTTGGGAAAATTAAAATTTCTATGAAAATGCAAAGTACCTAGAATACAAAACAACTTTGAAAAACACAAATTTGGAGTAATAACGTTATGTGATTTCAACACTTATTACAAATCTGCAATAATAAAGACTATGTAATATGGTTTAAAAATACACATAAGGTCAATAGGACAGAACACAGGGCCACTTTTATGTGGCCGACTGGTTTTGTGCAAGGATGCAAAAGCAAACTAGATGGAAAAGGATAGGCTTTTTTTTTCCTCACATATATTATGAAATAATTGGATATTTGTAGGCAAAAAAGTGAATACCTCACACCTACAAACATTAACTCAAAATGAACCAGAGATTTAAATGTAAAACCTGAAACTATAAAACTTATAGAAGAAAACATAGAACCTAGAGACTTCCAGTTTTAACTCAAGCATGTAGACAGCTAGGAAGTCCTCATTTCCTTCCTTACGTGAATAGCTAGACAAACAGAATGTCAAGGATTTTTTTGGACCCATCAGAGGACTTGTTGGGGAACAAACTGCCACTCCCAAATCTGGAGAGACAGAAGCATCCAGAGAGTCATAGCTAACATCTGCTTACCTGGAGCATACACCCTTATAGTTGTAAACTAGTAAGAATACTTACAAGGTAATTGTGATGAATGGGCTAGAAACTACTGTGAGAGTAAGAAACTCCCAGAGGCTGCCGTTTTAGAAAGAGCCCCCAAATTTCTGTGAACTTTCCATCTAGGAATTCTACCAGGTTTTTATGGTGAAGATCCTCTCATGGCTCTACGTATCTCCTGTAGCTGAAACATGACATAACTCCAAGACTCTTCTTCATCATAAGATTCCTTGACGTGAATCACTTTCTCTGCCAGGATAATCCCCTACAGTCACTGCAGGGATGCCTTTAGATGGTTTTCAGAAATTACTGTTGCCCGCCACAGCACTGCCTGGGCTGCTATCCCAAAGAAGGCCTCTTTTAAAAAGCGTGAATTGCTCTAAAAGTTAAATCACCATCCAGGAATATTCTGCATTTCCTTTATCTTAGAATGTTTAGTCTACTTTGGTAACAATGGCAGAAACACAAAAAGCCTAAGCTGTGTCCTGTATGAATCAATTACCGAGGAGGACCCTGGAGATTTGTGTGAGTTCTGTGATTAACTGAGTAGACAGACAACCTCAAACGTTTAGATGGGGCCTTCACATTGCCTGGGACCATGTATGCAGCCCAATTTTAAAGATAGCCTTTGAGATTGAGATGGAAAGAATGCCAAACTGAATCAGGTGAAGTGTCTGCCAACAACTCCAACAGAAGAGGGTTCCCAATTAGAAATAAATTGTGGAACAAAAAAGGTTTTAATTTGGGGGAACTAAAATTACAAACTATGATATATCCCTCTAGGATACTCCTCTTAGGATGAGTAAATATCCTTGTTTACTGGAGGCTGAGAAGGAGATAATCTTGGTACCATGGTGTCGAGAGATGCTTTGATCATCTAGCACTTTTATGGCATTCACTAAGAGTTAATGGGTGATTACTAAGAGCCTCAGAGGAGATGAAGCCACCTGATGATGCCCAATCAGAAAATTATCTGTGACTTAGGGCAAAGGCATAACTTCCAGATCACTTCTTCTCTATTTTCTGCTAATTACTCCCTTCCCATATTTCTGCTTCTGAAAAAAAAAAAATTGGTTGTTTTGATAAGAGGGTTCTGTTTTTGGAGGATATTGTGTAAAATGTTTATCTTTGTGAAAATACGTCTTCTCAGGTGAGCTTGAGTCATCTTATGCCAATGGGTGTTACAAATTCAGAAAAGTTTCTTAAAGAGTCTGTGAAATAGTAGGTTCCATTTTTTTCTACATTATATTGGGACTTCAGGACTTCTGTGGCTACTTAGGAAGTGTCCTGTCAGTGCTAATAGAGGGTATTACCTAATTCATCAGACAGGTCTATGTTATAGCAAGTCATTTCACTGCAGGGTCCTTTCTTTTTAAGCCAAGTGAACTTTCAGAGCAATCTCTAAGGGCAAAGTGAGAGTTAGGTCAGGCTACACAGAATGCTTACATATATTCTGGGTCACCAAATTTCCCTGTTGGGAGGGTGTAATTTAAAGGATGTTGGAAATTAAACAATTGAGTATGTCTATAATCCAAGGGCTCTTATAAATCAGACATAGACATTTGAATTTAAGATGGCAGAAGATGGAGAGTTAGTGTTGGTAAATCAAAAATATAGTCTGAAGGAGGTATAAGAGAGGTAAAACTCTGTAGACAACTGAAAGTAGTGCTATATCTTGGCTTGTTACCTATCTCCTATTCTGCCAATGTGCTCAGATAAGAATTAGCAGAATCTTTGCGTACCTACTCAGTGATGATCATCACTAATTCATCCTAGCCATTGATCCTGATCTTGTTGATATCCTGTGTTTTATTAGTAGGTTACCATCTTTTCCTTTTTGTATAATTCCCTGTTTTGGTAACCTACCTGCAAGCCAGGGTGCTCTAGGACTGCAATCAAGCATCCTCCTAGAATTTCCTGCCCTTGTCTCTGTATTCCAGCTACTTGTCTTCACACTCTGGGTGCTCCCTACTGACATTAGTATTGCCCATCACAGGACCTCCAAGATCCCAGATTTCAAGGCCCTGCCTGAACATTTTTTCTTTTACCTCCTCCTAGATTTTCCTGTTCCTAAGAACTGTAAGTCAAGTTCTACAGTGAGGGTTTGCCTTTTCCCTCCCAGACGTGAAACTTTCTTTCCTGTCCAACCAATTCTGCCTGGGATGGAGTTTGAAAGCAGCCAGGCCTGGGAAATTCCCAAAATAAAGAGATTAAGTAAGAGCCAAAAAATCAAAACTTATTTGAACAATTGAGAGTTCAGGGCACCCCGTGGTGTCAGAAGGCAATACAAAGGCAAGGTTGGAAATAAAGTATGAGCTATTTGACAACATGCCAAGGAACAGCTGAAAGTGGGAATACCTCTGCTTGCAGGCCTCCTATTGAATGATTCCACAAATATTTTTTGAGCTCTGTTACATGGAATGTAGTATGATAGTTTGTTACATGCCTTTTCCTAGGTTTGGGTTTTGTAACTGTTTTCTGGGCAAAAGCCAACCAATAATCCTGATGTAGAAACAATTGATTTATGTGAAAAGATAGTAAGTGGCAAACTGGATGTGATGTGTGATGAAAGATACTGACAAATATTATAGAGGACTGGAAGTATGCTCAAAGATTACATGCTTGAGCTTTGTAGTCAGAAGACTTGAGTTCAAATCCAAACTCAGTTATGAGCTCTTCAACCCTGAGAGCAAAATTCTCTGGGGATCAGGTTATTTCAGTGAAATGGGGATAACAATACAGTCTGCTTTATAACGTTTTTAGGATGGTTGAATGGGATAAGGCACAAAAGCACTTGGAAGTGTCCCTGACATGTTACGATGTCAGTAAGTGTTGAATTTCTTGTTGATAGAAAATAAATCTGGCAGCCAAGTGTAAGAAGATATAGCCTATGAAGAAACTGTCATCAGTAGATAAAATGGAAATATTGCAAAAGTATGAAAAAGTGGAGTAGAATGATTGAGATCCTGGGACTTATACTAGGACTTCAGTTGTCTCATTAGTTGTGTGACACTGGCATAATTATTTAACCTCTTACAGCCTGACTTTGTGTGTCCATTAGGCATGATAATCACAATTGTTAAGATAAAGCATGCCAAATGCTTAAAGCAGCGCCTAGTGCTTAGCAAGTGCTCAGTGACAGATGATAAAACCAGTAATCCATGTGGAGGGAGTTTAGGACCTCTGGTTGGATGATAATGGATGTAAAATCACAAATTGACAAAGAGCCAGGGGTGTGTGTGTCAGTAGGCAGGCAGTCGCATCCCTAGGGCAGTCCCACCCTAGTTTACATTTAGATGAGCCCCATCTCTGAGAGTTCCCTGGGAAATGTCACCTTTTGGCCCCAGAAGATTCCCCAGAGCACAAAAGCTGAGATGATGGTCCTAGTTTTCCCTAAGATACAGCTGATGCCTGGGTCCTGAACAGGACACAGGTCTATAGGCCACATTCGAACATAGGGGAAGGCTTTGCAGGTGAGATAAGAATAATTTGTAATTAGCACATTCTCTGTTTAGCAGCATTATTTGCATACAAAGTGATTTTTATAATTACTAGGGAACATTTGTTGACCTTTCTTCTTTAGTAGGCTAAATATTTTCCTGTTCGTATAATAACTCTCTCCTCTCTATAAACTCTTCCTTTAGATCTTTCTTGGAGAAGCAGCAAATTAAACTACAAAAGTTCTCAAAATCCTTTTCTGGGAACAAATAAATGAGTATCGGCACTTTGTGTTTAAACTGACAGATCCCAAAGGGGAACACATTTACAAATCCTGCTTTCGACTCCTGGAGTAGATATTAAAAATGTAGTTTCCCTACCTCCATCCTGGCTGAATGAAATAGAGCCTCTGGGTGAGTTTAATAGTCTACATTTTTAACAGATGTCCTAGATTATAAGTGTGAGCAGTTAAGTCTGAGGATCAGCATTTCAGGTCACTCCAAGTAGAATTTCTGCTACTGAATCAAAAACCAAATTGGTCAGCTGGTTCACCTTCTGGTTTATAATAGAGATGGGCTGTGGCAGTGACATAAAGTTGACCGGAATCCACAACTACCGATCCCCAGGCCAGTATCTCACTATTGCATTCAGTTCAGTGAGAACCAGACACATTTCTACCAATCCCAGTAGAGGTGGAAAATAACTTGCCCAAGGCCCCATAGCTAAGAACTGCAGGGTCAAGATTACAAACCAGGTCTATTTTTTTGCTACTCCATGTGGCCTTGTTTAGAAGGAAAATGGATCATGTTTCCCTTGCTCCAGGAAGGGCATTTTGGCTCTCAGTGACACGTTACAGAGGGAGAAAATGTGCTTCTTGAGCTGAAGTGCCTATAGCTCAACGGGGACAGGACAGTCCCCATGGTGTCCCAGCTGGCATTCAGCTCCCTGCCCTCCCAGTATTCCTCCTCTGGCTGATCTACCTCCAAGCCACATTCTATGCTAAATTCTGACCCCAGTCCTCTCCCCCAATAGACTAAGCTCCTTGAACACAGAGGCTGTGCCCTGTTGAGGTCATGTTTATCCCAATTCCCCTCTAATAGCCCAGCAATGCCACCTGATCCACAGTCTAATTCACATGTTACATGCAGTGGATTATGTAAGAGAATAAATAAAATGGAAGCATATGAATTAAGGAGTCCTAGATATGACTCAATTAGAGAGACATGATTCAACATATCTCCTGAACTGTCAGTTCTTCCTGGGGTCCCAAAAGAATAAGAATGCCCAAGATGGAAATTAAACAAATGTATAAATCCATATAAAAATTGTTTCAAAATATATTCAATCATGGAACAGTTTCTAAGCCATGTCCCCCGCTCCCCCCAAAAAAGTGACATTTTAAGTAATCAATTAAATGACATATCTCTGTTCTCAAGTCCAGTTTGGGATGTTTCTCAGGGACATCAGTCTCCACAAACTAGTTCCCTTTTGGGGGAAATTTTAGGTTTTTCTCCAAACATATCTGGCCTTCCATCTCAACACTAAGACTCTGAGAGCTTGTCCTCACTTGTGGTATGAGACCTGGGAGCATCAAGAATGCACACAAAATCCACCCACCCACTGGGTAATTTATGTAGTGATAGGGAGAAACCAGGTAGAAACGAGGAAAAAACCATGAGTAGATCCGGAAACCACGTCTTGCCTCTGCAGAAACTGGGAATGTTTATTCTGGACAAGAAGCATCCTAAGAGGAGTTAGGACAGCTGCCTTGGTGTATGTGATGAACTGTTAGGAGGAAGAAGAAATAGCCCCAAAAGAGGAATTACAGTCTGTGTGTGTAAATAAAACTTGTCTATTGAGGAATCCCAACTCATGAGAATATCCTCATGCTATGGCTTTTTATTTTTCTTTTCTCAGCTTTCAACTGTGCTTCACTGAACCCCTCTTCCCTGCAGAGTAGCAACAGACGTCCTCATTCTAACATGGTGAAATTTACTCGAGTACGGTTTTGTCCCTTTTTTCTTTTTCTTTTTAGTGTACTTGAAGGTATAGTATTAGGCATACATTCAAAACATTATTTTTCAATTTTATTGAAGCCTAATTGACATATTACAAACTGCCTATACTTAAAGAATACAATTTGATATGCTTTGACATATGTATATATCCATGAAACTATCACTGAAATCAAGATAGTGAACATATCCATCATCCCCAAAGTTTTCTTTTGCCGTATTGCAATCAATCTCTTCTGTGATCGTTTCTCCCCAACCTTGTCCTCAGACAATAATCTGCTTCCTGTAACTATACTTTGTTTTGCATTTCCTATTTTATGTAAAAGGAATTTTACACTATGTATTCTTTTTTTGTCTAGCTTCTTTCACCCAAAAAAATTATTTTGAGATTCATTCACAAATCTCAACTCCTAGTGTGAGATACTCAAGTGTTTATTCCTTTTTTTTTTAGCTGCATAGTATTACATTGTATAGCTATACCACAATTTGTTTATCTGTTTTCTGGCTGATAGACACATAGGTTGTTTCCACTTCTTGGCTATTACCAATAAAGCTGCTGTGAGCATCCATGTGCAAATCCTTGTGTAAATATATGTTTTTATTTGTCTTGAGTAATAAGGATTGGAGTACTTAGGATTAAATGATAATAGCGGGTGTTAACTTTTTGAGAAATGCTACATAGTTTTCAAAAGTGCTTGTATCATTTTGCATCCCCACAGCAGTGTTCCGTTTCCTCCACATCCTTGCCAATACTTGGTATGGTAAGTCTTTTAAATTTTAACCATTCTAATAGGCAGGTAGTGCTATCTTATTGTGCTTTATATTTTCCTTTCCCTAATGAGTATCTTTTCATATACTTATTTTAAACCTTTTATCTTCTTTAGTAAAATGTCTGTTGAAATCTTTTGCTCATATTTGTATTGATTGCTTTATTATTGTACTTCAGTAGTTCTTTATGTATTCTGAATACAAGTCCTTTAGCAGACATGTATTTGCCAATATTTTGTCCCAATCTGTAACTTGTCTTTTCATTCTCTTAAGAGTGTCTTTCAAAGAGCAACATGCATAATTATTATGAAATTCAGTTTACTAAATTTTTCTTTTATGGATGGTGCTTTTGATGTTATACACAAGAAATTATTGCCTAAGCTAAGGACATAAAGTTTTTCATCTGTTTTCTTTTTCCTAGTAGTACTATTGTTTTAAGATTTACATTTATGATCCTTTTTGATTTGCATATAGGGCAAATAATCAAGTTCGCTTTTCTTTTTTGCATAGGTTTATTTAATTGTTCCAGCACCTTTTCTAGGAAAGATTATCTTTCCACACTGAATTTTGTACCTTTTCAGAAAATAAGTTGGTCATATGTGAAGCAATCTATTTCTGGACTCTCCATTCTGTTCATTGATAAATTTGTCTATCTTTCTATGACTAGCACACTGTTTTAATTACTGTAGCTTTATAACATATCTTGAAATCAGGTAGTGTTAGCCATCCACCTTTATTCTTGTTTTTCAAAGTTATTTTGATTCTTCTAGGTTCTTTGTAATTCTAGAGAAATTTTAGCACCAGTTTGCCAATTTCTACAAAAATTCCTGGTGGCATTTTGATTAGAATTGCATTGATTCTAGAGAGTAATCTGAGGAGAATAACACTTTGACAATATTGAATTTTCTATTCCATGACTACAGTATCTCTATCCACTTATTTAGTCCTTTAACTTCTCTCAGTAACATTTTGTATTTTTCAGTGTATAAATCTTGCCCATATGTTGTCTGATTTTTCCCAAATATTGCATATTTTTGATATTATCATAAGTGGCATTTCCTAAGCGGCATTTCCTAAGTTCCAATCTGTATAAAAATACAGTTTTGTCCTGTATATTGATTTTTTATTCGGCAACCGTGATCAACTCCCTCACAATAAACTTTTTTGTAGATTCTATTGTATTTTCTCCATAAATGATCATATCATCAGTGAATAAAGAGAGTTTCCATTCTTCTTTCCTATATGAATGCCCTTATTTCCTTTCTTGCTATATTACACTGACTAGAATCTCTAGAACAATACTGACTAGAAGCAACAAGAGCAAAAACCTTGCCTTGTTCCTGAACCTACGGAGAAAGCCTTTAAATCTTTTACCAAGAGGTAGAAGGTTAGTTGTAGATTGTTTTGTAGGGTCCCCATCAGGTTGAGAAAGCCCTCTTCTGGTCCTAATTTATGACAATTATCAGAAATACATGTTAGATTTTTGTCAAGTGCAATGGAAATAATTATGTGGGTAATTTTTGCTCATTTCTTTAGATTTTAGTTTTTCTTGATAAGGTAAA
Organism: Cacajao melanocephalus; assembly: GCA_963573385.1. NCBI lineage: Eukaryota > Metazoa > Chordata > Mammalia > Primates > Pitheciidae > Cacajao > Cacajao melanocephalus. The sequence continues at coordinate 238,216 of CAUYLG010023401.1, read as the reverse complement.
TTACAGTTATTTTCCAGTGTTAATTTAACCTTGCATTCTCAGGATAAACTCTATTTGGCTATGAAATGGTCTCCTTTTTATGTATTGTGAGATCTAATTTGCCAAATTTGTCTTATTGTTTTTACATCTGTATGAGGGATATTGGTCTGTAGTTTTCTTTAATATTGAACTTGTAGACTTTCCAAATCTTTATGAATAATACTATTGGAGGTCTCCCTTACCTGGCTTCAGGTATGAATGGGAAGAGAAAGGAGGAACTTCTTTCAGTAACACCGCACTTCCATAAAGGCAAATGTCTCAGTTTCTCCTGAAGTCCTGTCCTTACTGACACTAGTGACTCTGGCCTCTTCCTATCTAGATTTGGAAAGAGAAAGAAGAAGAGCTGCTAGCATAATAAGGGAGGAACTATCCATGGCCTCTCAGAAAGCCCTGAAGGAAATGTCTGGCCACAGTGTTTCATAAGGAGTACAGACTTTGGCCTAAGCCACCACAATCCAGGACAACAGGAGACACTCCAAAAAACATCTGGGTACAGAAGTTACAGAGAAAAAGTTCCTTATCAAACATGCTAAAGAACTTCTTAGCAGTTAGAAGGCTGCTAAAAGGTTGAAGCATATACCAAATTATAGAGGAATAAAAAATTCTTTTTTTTTTTTTTGAGACAGAATCTCACTCTGTTACCCAGGCTATAGTGCAGTGGTGCGATCTTGGCTCACCACAACCTCCACCTCCGGAGTTTAAGCAATTCTCTTGCCTCAGCCCCTGAGTAGCTGGGACTATAGGCACATGCCACCATGGCCAGCTAATTTTTGTATTTTTAGTAGAGATGGGGTTTCATTATGTTGACCAGGCTAGTTTTGAACTCCTGACCTCGTGATCCAACTGCCTCGGCCTCCCAAAGTGCTGGGATTACAGGTGTGAGCCACTGTGCCCGGCTGGGAATAAGAAATTCTTACCTGGAATGTAGGCAATTTCTATTTCAGAGTCATGAATTTGAAGCAGCTGCTTATATTAAACATCTCTTAAAATAAATTAAAATAGAATAGCATAGGATGGGATAGGATAGGATGAAATGGTATGTGATAGGATAGGATAGGGCAGGACAGGATCTAGTAATGTAATATTGTTAAAAGAAAAACCTTAGACAAATTAAATTGAACAGAGTTTGAGCAAAGAACAATTCATGAATCAAGCAGCCTCCCAAACCAGAGTAGGCTCAGGGAGATTCCAGCACAGCCACCTGGTGGAAGATTTATGGACAGAAAAAAGAGAATGACCTACAGAAGATGTAAGTGAGGTTCAGAAACAGCGAGATTGGTTACGGCTCAGTGTTTGCCTTATTTGAACACTGTTTGAACAATTGGCTCTTTTTTGAGATGGAGTTTCGCCGGTTGCCCAGGCTGGGGTGCAATGGTGCAATCTTGGCTCACAGCTAAGTCCGTCCCCCGAGTTCAAGTGATTCTCATGCCTCAGCTTCCCGAGTAGCTGGGATTACAGGCATGTGCCACCTCACCCAGCTCAAGTTTGGCTCAAGTTTTTGTATTTTTAGTAGAGACGGGGTTTCTCCATGTTGGTCAGGCTAGTCTCAAACTCCCGACCTCAGGTGATCTGCCTGTCTCGGCCTCCCAAAGAGCTGGTATAACAGGTGTGAGCCACCACACCTGGCACAGTTGGCTCTCTTTCACTGGCCAAAACTCAGTGCTTGGCACAAAAATAGGTTACAGTTTGTTAATATTTCCATTTAGGTTATAGTGTACTATGTACACAGAAACCTTTAGACTGAAGTTAAAAGAGGTAAGGGGGCAATTTTATGCTAAAGTTGATTTAACAATATCAAATGCACCACATACAGTAGTTAAGAGTTTGCTGAGACTTTTTTTTCATTCTCATTCTCTTTCTTTCTCATTCAATCACATCTTTGTACTGGGTCACAATGTAAAAGGTGTTACTTATTCTGGCTCACAGTTGAAAAGTTTTGAAGCTACGCAGCTAAAGGATTTTCCCTCTGTGAAGCTGTGATTCTCTGAAGTGGCAGAAGAAATTATGAAGGAAACGTTTACTTCTGTGGCTGAGGTTCTTTCTCTAAGTCAAAATCTGCTGTCAGTTTACCAACCTTAAGGAAATATTGAGGAATATTTCTTAGGCAGCTGCCTTTGCAGGACAGTGGGGAAGCATGATTACAGACCATCTGAGGGTGCTCTGTGCCCCAACTCAACCCAGCAACTGTGATTTTGAAGGAAGCCCAAGCCAGAGGAGTGAATTTTGTGTTTTCTCTCAACAGCCATCAATCAACACAGAGTTAATTCTCTAGTGCCTTGTAGGTTGTCAGCAAACTTCTCAAACTGTGTTTCATACCTGGAGCTAGGGGCTGTTCTCTAGGAGTTTTTCCATTTACTTGGCAAATAGAACTAACATCCTTGAAAAAACTCAGAAACTAAGACAACGTATAAAGTAAGAGCTAAGCTGCTGCATGCAGCATAATAGAAGTACAAAAAAAGTTTAGCAGAAATAGAAAAGGGATGAGCCAATGGGGAAGATGTCTCTGAGGTACACTTGGGCAAATGTTGGAATAATTATGAAGGGTGTGCTGGCTTCAGAAATCTGGAGGTTAAAGATAGGGGCATTTCAGAGTCAAAAGACATTAGACATAGATTTGGATGTGCCACACACAAGTATCTTCCATCATGTCCACACTCCAGGAAAAAAATAACAGCCTATTGTACATTCCAACTAATGCTCTAAGCTGGGAGTTAGTCTACGACCATGAAGAGAGAATTTTCCTTGAATCTAAATACAATTACATTTTAGATTGATGATTACCTTTCTCATTCAGCTGTACTATCTCAAAAACCTGTGGTGTGCAACATTCACTTGTCTTTATAGAGAGCTGCATGATGTATAAAAGACTTTCTAGATATCCTCAGATTTTTTCCAACTGATGAGGAAAAAGTGTGACCCAGTAAGAGAAATAAGAGCCTGTCAAATATCAGTCAATAATATTCAAACTATCCAGCTCTATAAACAAGGAAAATATTCAGGGTCGAAAACAGGTCAAGATGAAGAGCAGTATAGTCAGAGAAGACATCCTGGAAGAAGCTGAGTTTGTGATTGTGACAGTCTTGTGGGTTCTATCTGGCCAATCCTTCTCAGCAGTGACTCAGCAAATTGATTTCAGAGGCAGCCTCTGGGCACTTACATCCCACTGATGGGTTTATAATGAAAATGCTGACGCACTCCTAAGTCAAACCAGGACTCTTGAGCAGCACTACAGAATTGAGTGCGTCATTTCCCCCTGAACAATGCATCTGATTCATTGCTTGAAGTGTGACCATTCATGTTGAAAATGAAATTCCACAGAGTGATCTGTTTGGGGAAATTATTCAGAGCTACTCACTTAAAGATCTTGCTATCTTTTGTGGTTCTCAATTAAGGCTCACAAGAACCTCTCTAGGGTAAATTGGTGCCAAACTAGGCATTGAGAGTAGAAGAAAAAATGAAAATCTAAAGCTTGTAGGAACTTTCAAAAGTCATTTCTAAAGGCCCTCGGGGGTAGATAACATACAGACCAAGTTATACCGAATATAAGTTATACTGATTATAACTAGAACACCTAGAATATTGGTATAATCAGGTGGGGGAAAAAAAACATGGGTGTGAAATCAGGAAACGTTGGTCTTAGTCCTGGTTCTGCCTATAGCTACCTGTGTGTTTTGGAGTTAATAAATTATTAGACATAGAATGATAATCCAGTCCACATATTTTTTTTGTTAAAAATAGAAGAACATAAGATATGCAAAAAAAATTTAATAATACCTGGGTTTCTGTCATCCCTAATTAATAAGCATGAATATTTTGCTATATTTATGTTGTCTCTTTTTAAATCCGCAAATTATGAACATATAGATAAAGTTTTCCTGGACCACTCACCCAATACTCAACCACTATCATGAGTTGGAGAAGTTTGATTCTTTCAGTCTATTTAAAACATTGTATGTAGTTGATCACATATATGGTGTGTGTGCATTATAAGTATTTTAATAAGGATTTTAAAATTTTACATAATAGGCATCAATGCTATATACAAAGTCTTATTCTGTAACTTCTTCCTCCATGTACTTTTGGATTCATTTCTACCGTGTTATTTTGTGTTCTCTATATGCTTTTGTTTTACTTACCTATTTCCCTCATTAGCTACCTTTATTGAATTGATACAGTATAATTTCCTCTTTGTTCTTTTCTCTCCTACACTGCTTTGTAAGTTGTACATTTTATTTGTGTTCTTTTAGTAGTTGTCCTCAAATTTTTAATGTATCTGTGCCATTACTGTTTTTTGTTAACAAAATACACCAAGAAGGACCTTAGTACACCTCATATCCCTTAGATGTCTTCTCTCCCAATTCTCATGCTACTGCTCTCTGGAATTATAATTCCAACATGTTTTAAAGATAAAGAGAAGCATATTTTCTCAATTATTTACGGAAAATGCCTATGTATTTTTATCATCACAATACCTAGTTTCTTTGTGCACCAATTTTCTTGATTCCCACTTCTTCTGGATTAACTTTTTTTCTGATGAATTATATGCTGTAGTTGTTTTTGCAGTGAGGATTTGTTAGTATTAAACTTAGTCCTTAAATGTCTAAAGATGTCTTTCCATTTTCCATTTACTTTTGAAGGCATGAAATTCTATGTTCACAATTATTTTCACATAACACTTTCACCAGGTTCTTTTATTAATGAAAAATAAGCTGCCAAGCAGATTGTTGTGTTTTATGGTCTCTTCATCGCAATGTCCATGTGTGGGTTTATTTTTATTTCTCCTCTGTACACATATTTGGCTTTTCTAATCTGAAGACTCTTGTGTCTTTAATTTTAGAAAATTTCAGTTATTACCTAACTCTTTTAGACCCTCTCTCCCATTATCTGGATTTGTCTTTCGTCTGAAATTCTTATCAGACAGATGTTGGTGCTTCTCAGCCTCCATGTCTGTTAATTTCTCTTTCATTTTTTCAAATCATATTCTCTCTCTCTTTTCATCCTGGAAAATTTGTTTGGTTCTTTCTTTCATTTTGCAATTTCATTAATTGTGTCAGCCTAGTATTTAACTCATTGTTGAGTTTCTCACTTACATCCCTAATTTCTTTGAGGATTTCATAAATACTCATTTTAAACCTTATTTTCAGATTTTCCTATTATTTCTATTTCCTTGAATAAGAACCTCCAATTTCTTTGGTTTCAATCATCTCTTAGGAAGTTTTTTCTTGTGTCCTTTCCTGTAAAGACATTTGATGTCACCTCAAACCTCTTGGATGTCTGGGTTTATAGGAAGCCTTATATTAGCAGCTAAGCTGAAGTCTTTCTTTCATAAAAGGGTGACAATTCCATTATCAATGCCCTTACCTACAGTAGCCTAGGAACCATGATAATGTGAGAATCTTGACTATGGCAGTAGGTTTTGGAAAACACCATGTTTCTAGGAGCCACTCTGGGCAGATAAGAGGGGATGTTCCGATCTCTATGAAGTACAGTTTGTGTCCAGTCAGGATCCCACATGTCCCCATTAAAGGACCCCAGCTGGACCATCCATGGAGCTAGTCTCCACCCCCTGGTGGCCATGGGGCTTTAGCCTCTGCCTAGACGTCTAGATTTTCTTTTTTTTTTTTTTTTGTGGGGGAGGGGGGATGCAGGGGATCCTTGAATTTTTGTTTTTTAATATTTAGTGCAGATTTTTATTTTTAAATATAAATAAATGTATTACAATTCTATGTGTTTGAAGCTGGGGGAAAGGTTATACATTAACCTTTCTCTGCCATTAAGTATCCTTCATTTTTCAGACAGGAAAAGTAAACCCAAGAAAATTGAAATAGCTTGCCTAAGCCACAACCTAATTGTGGTCAATATGTAGATTAGGAAACACTTCTCCGCTTTGAACACATTTAATATGTGTCTCTTTGCCCCAAGATTTTGATGTTCAAAATGGAGAAAGTAATGCCTGCCTTACCTTTATCAATACATTAGTACAGTAACCTGACATTACAAATAAATGTGAAAGTATTTTGAAACATAGTCTCTTATGAGCATCATCATTTTAAAGTTCTGTGCTTATAAGTAATGTCAATATTTATTTTCGCTGCTAGGAAATTATTTTTTATTTTTCTACCATACAATTTGCTTTCTCATATGCCATTTTAACCCTCAAAGTCATTTTTAGTATTAAAGAACTCTTGTGTAGAAAGTTACTTTGGGTAAACTCACAGAGACTAAGGAACAAATTTTGGTTTTACATATTCAACAAACACCTGTTGAATGCCATTGTGTCCATGTACTTAGGCTTTGCCTAGGACGTAATATGTGGATTTCTTTTTTTAAAATAAACTTTTAAAGAATAGTTTTATATTTATAGAAATATTACAAGGTCAGATATCCCCAATACCCAATGCCTGTTTGCCCCGTTAACAACTTCTATTGTTAATATGGTATATTTATCGCAATTAATGAATAATGTTGATTCGTTATAATACTTTTATTAGTGTTTACCTCTTGTCTTCTGTTCCACATTACATTTAGTCACTATGTCTCTTTAAGCTTCTCCTGGCTATGACAGTTTATCAGACTTTCCTTTTTTTGATGACCTTAACAGTTTTAAGGACTAAGGGTGAGGTATTCTGTAAATTTGTCTCATGTTTTAACTCTGATTAGAGTGGAGTTATGGTTTTTTAGAGGGAGACCACAGAGAAAAAGTGCTATTCTCATCATTTCCTATCAAGGGTACATCAAGAGTACAAAAAAGATGAAATCACTTGTGATGTCTGAGGTAGTGTTAGGAAATCTCCCCTTTCCCCTGAGCATGCTGTATGCAGTCTTTGGAAGGTAGTCATTCTAACCAGCTCACTTAAAGAGTGGGGAGTTATGTTCTATCTTCTTGAGAGCTGAGTATCCACACCAATTATTTGGAATTATTCTGAACACAAGATTTGACTATTCTACCCATTTATTTATTTAATAATTCATTTTTATCGAGATGGACTCATGGAATATTTATTTTACTTCTTTATTTTGTTGTTCAAATTGTTTCAACTTTGGTCATTGGAAGCTCTTGGCTCTTGCGTTCCTTTGACATATCTAACGCCTCTGTATATATGTGTACGTGTGTGCTTAAATACTTCTAGCTTTTGGTATTGCAAGATTCTTTATGCTCATTTTGTATATTTCCTGTTTGAGCCTTAGAATCAGCCATTTCTCCAAGGAGTCTGTGTTTCTTTTAGTGAGTAGATTATTGACTTAAAGGAAATATGGCATTGAATCCAACATGACTAGACACTATTTTCTTTATTCTTTCTCACTTACAAAATATTTGGTACTTTTTCTCCTGTCAGTTTCACGGGAATAGGGTGAATGGCCTCATAAAATCATTAGATTTATTTGAAAGGGAAGACCTTCAAAATGGAGAAATGTGACTCCTGGAGAAAATTAAGAAATTCAACCAAGATAATAGAGAACTTCACCCTTAATTGGCCATTGAGACCACTCATCTCTTCTAAGAATGAGTCTAATAATGAATTATCAAATGAACATTTCTTAAATGCAAGGGAAAATTAACTTGGAGATATACTAAATTTCAAGAAACAAAATCCTTTCTCTTTAATCAGAACTAAGGGTAATACTTCGGCAGCTGTTAATAAGCTATTGTTGCTGGTTTAAACAAAGAACTTAAATGTTTATTGTTGCAATGTATCTTTTCTATGTGCCCAGACTCCAAAGCCTGGTTTTATTTGTAAGGTTTCCCAACAGAGTGGTTGCTATAGATATAGCAACAGCCCAAAGGACAGCATGCTGAGCCTTTGGAAAAACAGTTTCATTTCCAAAGGCAAGGAGTAGATATTGAGGCTTAAAGAGGGTTGATCCTTAGGATAAAGTCATAGCTAATGTAAGGTTTTCAGAATAAAATCTAAGATTTCAGAGAAATCTAGGGACCAATTATGTGATGTTCAAAGGAAACAGTGAATACAAGCAAGCCTTAGTTTTTACCCTACACTTAAGGAAAATATATGCAAGTCATTCTGTTCAATGTTATGAAACATAACATTGGCGAGGAAAATATTATTTTTGTTTCTTTTGTGATAAATTATAACAAAGTAGAGGAGAATGAAATGAAGATGATGACGTCTGGGGTTGTAGTCTCCTAGTTGTAAGTTATTTCAGTTTGGAAATTATCGCAGTGATGTAACTGGACTTGGGTCTGGTCCTCTCTCAGAGAAAAGGGATCAGATTCTATGGGAAGGGTTTCTCTTGACCTCTTCTTTGAACCTGGCTCTCCCATCTGAGTTTCATCATAAAGTACACTCATGTACCAACATTAAACATAGCCAATTAGTTTCTCAAATGGAGTTTTCCACCCTGAGAAGGCCAGGTGTACAAGTCCTTCTTATCTTCCATCAGTTCAAAGACAAAAATGTCTTATGAATATAAGATTTGTAAAAATTTAACCTCTCAGTAATGTGTAAAGAAAAAAAAGGAGGAAACCATATGGCAGAGGGGAGACCAAGCAGAACCAGAGTGGCCACAGGAAGAATCACCCTTTCAGTGGTTCTGGCCGGGCCCCCTGAGTTGGGTTGTCTGACTACTTAAGAAGCAAATTCTCCAATGGGAAAACAATCTGGTCCTCACTTATCACTTGGCCACTGAAGGAGAATGGGATGCTAATGAGAGTAGTCTAAGGAGAGGCACTTGAAAAGCAAATCTCCTCAAATGATGGACCCACATTAGTGCTGAGGGACTAAGAAGAAGTAGGGAAGGACTGAGTGAGCCAGGAGAGCAAGCCCCTGGACACCCACGTACCTTCCAAGTCGGCTGTCTTCTTTGTCTTGATCACCTGAGAAGGACTCCACATTCTTACCCAGTGTTGTCTCATAGGTGACATTGAGTAGTCTTCTCAAAATTATCGCTTCAAGGTTCAGGCGGAACTGTGGGGTAAGGCATAGCTCTTTCTTTAATGTTGTCTCTTCTTGCTAACGTTTGGAAATCCTTCTTTTCTCCCTGTTCATGGAAGAAATGATTGGTTTCTAAGTTTCTTTTTTCTCCCCACCTGCTAAAATAAAAATACAACACTGTGTGTATGTAAGTACATCAATTTCCTATTATGAAAATATCTGATATGCTTGTCAGCCAGTAATATAGATAGTTTGCAAGCCTTTCGAAGATGGGATATAACTTTTGATGGCATGTAGTAATATAGCCGTGATTTCACATATGGCATTGTCCAATTTCTAATTAGTTTACTTTTAACACCCCCCATACCTTAATCCAACACCAATTTAGATTATAGTGTTAAAAATATCATCATAAAATGTAGCCTTGTACAAAGAGATGATCTAATTATTCAGCCTTGCTGTATCAGCCTAATGAATTATGCAGTCTTGCCTGCAGTATTTCACCTGAGAGAATGAGTGTGTCTAACACTATAGTGCATGAATTCTCCAGCCAGCCTGTGTGGGTGCCAGAGCAGTGAGTGTTTAGTGCCATGATCTGAGAGTTAGTTTCACAGAGCTTGAAGAGTAAATATTAATAATTCATATATTTTTCTGTAGAGGTTGGAAATATGCATCATCCTAAGGGGCTTGTTTGTACATAAAATATACTATATGTGATAATTGTTGTATATTTAACAACGTTCATTCAAACAAAGGGTAAGCCATCACATAATTATTTGCACATTATTCCAGAGTGGTAATAAAAATCTAAAAGGAATCTCCCAAGAGTTCCAACAAGTTTATTTGGGACAGATGAAAATCAACCTCTTGAGGCAACTGTCAGGAGAACAAGAGAACATACTTGCAGCTCTATCTGTGCACATGGGAGAAAGTTCAAACATCTATTCCAGCTATTTAGGTGTACTGAATGGCTGTTAAATGGAAACCTTCTGGTCTACCTGATTGTCAGCTCCACCTTCACCATGTGTGATTGCAGAGCTGGCTTGTGCAGTCCCTGTGGACTGTGGAAACGACTGACTTGGCTGATGGAGAGTTGATATTTGATGACCTCTGAAACATTGCTTATAAGTGTGTTTAGATTCTGTATAAGTGTGGATTTAAAGTCAATGATGGTGACCATGTATTCTTATTTTGTCGTATAAATAACACTCTCAAGAGTAATGCATATATTGTAAATTTATTATGGCTAAAAAGCCAAGTGCTTGTTGGCATTAGCAATAAAAGGATAGTCAACAAATTATTGCCTTATATTCAGGTTAACTGGCTGATGTCAAGGGAAAATTTATTGGATGTATAAGCCATGATTTTATATCAGTGAGTCAAATTCAGCAAATATATTTTCAAGAATTAAAAGCAGCTTCCAATTCTAAACCTATCGAGACTTAAGAAATACTTTGCCAGAGAAAGTGCTTACCTCATTGCTTGCCAGAAACTTTCCTCTGCCTCAAACTCCACACATCCTAATTTTCATGAAGAGAGAAGTTTGCATGAAGAAATAAGCGAAGAGGAGAGTTGGTTGAGTGAGGAAATACCTGCCTTGGGTAGCAGCTCCCTCAGCTTTGCTCAGAAGACTTCAATAGGAGATGTAATTATTAAGGCACAATTATGTCCCTGGCCATGGTGTGGAACTAGGTAAGAACTGGGAGTTTCCACTTTGTGCTGGACATAGGGACTTTCTTGTGTCAAGATTATCTTCTCGAGCATGCCAGCATTCTAGTGGCATGGGAGCCTAGACCTTCCCCTATCAGCACCAGCTTTCAGGCAGCATGGAGGGCCAGAGATTAGTATCACCATTCAACTGCTGAGGGATGATGGATGATATTCTGAAACAAGCAGGCCAAAGGTGGTTTAGGTATGATTTGTACAAGCACAGGTTGCATGAACTTTAAGCTAGTGAATGCGAAGGATAGGCTGGATGGTTATTTTATCAATTACCTGACAGAGGATCTTTAATGACTTCATGCTGTAAGTTGCAAAACATTTTATTAGCATCAACTCTAAATTACCTGGGGATGGAAGGAGCAGAAAAAGCTGGACATCAGCATTTGTTGAACCGAGCAATATAATGAGGACCGTTGGGGGTTAAACACAGTAGTAGGGAAAAGGTCATTGTTGCTGTGGTGCTTATGAGCCCTTGATAGAAAAATAGATTGGGTAGATGCAATTCAAAGACACACCACTCAAGACTTCACTGCTTGCATTGAAGCTAAAATCCTCACTAGCAAACCAACCTAGTGGGTTTTTAAAATCTTTTCTATCTTACACATATCATAAACGTGAAGATTCTGTGGATCCTTCAGAGAACAAGGTCTTATAGAACGGTCCCTGGCCGGACCTATCCAGGAATCCATTAATTCTTTTATTCAACAAATATACAGTGAGCACTTACCCTATGTGTATCCCCTTCCATGCTAGTACAGGAGGACAGCAGCATGGAGAGAGGGAGGGGAATCCCAAAGAAAAGAGGAGAGTAATGATTCCGTCCACTAGTTCCAGCTTAAAGCTCTGCATTAAGCAGAAGGCTCTCCACTGGAGTGTGAATCCAAAAGATCATTCGAAGAGGCCGGTGGAGACAGATAGACTATGAGAATAGAGGAGCAAAATGTGTTGCTTCATCTGTATATGTGAGATAGTGGCCATTGCAAACCGAGTTGGACTTTACACTGAAATGTAAAAGATAATTGTTCTAATAGACCAGATGGCAATGAAATGAAGTCAAGTTTTTGGCCTTTTCATGTAGTGTTCCACGTAGTCCCTATAGCTCAGTCACTGGAGAACCAACTTTTCTGAGACTGTAGGTGCAATGGAAAGGCTATAATCCTGGAAATCTGAAAGCCCAGATTCTTGGCCCACCTTTCCCACCTTTCCTCGTCCCTTTTTCATTTGTGACGTAAGAGTATTTGATTAAACAGGCTCTAACAATGATCCTCCAGAAGAATCAGTACACACACACACACACACACACACACACACAGAAACACTTGGTCTAAAAACGAGTCTTGCCTAAGGCTATCCAGCAAGGTTAGCCTTACTGTGCAATAACTCGCAAATAATTTTACTACATTTCCTCTAGTTTGAAAATTCTATGATCATATTTTTATAGGCCTTTCTTCTTTATAATTGAGCATCTATTGCAATTCTCTCATTATTTCCTAGGGTATATTCCTTTTCCTGCGTATGTTTTAAGGAGAGCTGAAACACTGCACTTTAAAGACAAAAACAATCTGAGCACTTGAGGGCCATGAAGAGCTGGTAGGCAGGTGGTAGTTTGGGGAGTTCTGCAACTCAGGCCTCTGGACAGGGGGTTACACACACCCAGAGCTAAAGGTACCTAAAGGATGCTGACTTGATTCATTAACAGATCAGCAATCTACAAACTGAAAATGCAAAAAACATCAGAGCCTGCTGGCTTTCAATCCATTGTGGAAATAAGGACCTTTATGTGGACTCCAAGAGTATTCTGGTCCAGTGAAGCAATCATTCCCATCATATCACAGAAAGTGTATTGCCCCAATAGGACATGGAATGCCTGGGGAATGTTCATCGGTATTCAAGTGTTCTGCATAGTAGATAATGTATTAACTATATCATTTACTCTGGTACCTAATGGTAAATAACATACAGTTAGGTACCTTTTTAACTACTAGAGCATATCCGTGTACTCTAGAAAAAATGGTGAGGCTTTATGAGCATTTTAAGTAGACAGGCAGGGTAGAAGTAAAATATCCCACTTTAGTCAAAGATTCATGTGGCATTTTCTTACTTGAATGTTACTACATTCTTCTTGGAGGAAAGGGAGAGATAGAGGCTTAGAGGAAAAAGAGAAACGTGAGGGGGGAAGGGAAAAAGGGGAAAGAGAGGGAGAAAAGGAGGGAAGAGGGAGAGCGGAAGAAACAGAAAAGAAAGAAGATAGTAAGGAAAGGAAGGAAGGAAAGAAGAATAGAAAAAGAAAAAAGAGTAAGGGATAGAAGAGGGGAAGGAAAGTGAAGGGAAGGTGAGGAGAGGGGAAAAATCAGCCTAATAATGTGTCTACGTATGTGTGCGTGGCATGTGAGTAGTTGAAAATCTACGGATGGAATCAAAATCTAAAATGGAAATTTCAGTCATAAATCTTAACTGGGTGGCTAAACAACAGCTTGTGAATCAGCCTTCAAACAATAAAGAATAATTTTTTGTTAAGTTGACTCTGCCAAATGTAATGTGAAGAGAATTAAAGATGGGTCACAGAGCAATCACACAGACATAGGGGAACCACATTTCAGGATAGAAGTTATTTTAGGGTAGTTAGAAACACTTCTAATATTACATTTTTGAAAAGCTAGAGATACCCAGAATGTTTTCTTAATAATAACTAACATTTGCAGAGCCCCTTATAATTGACAAGGCATTTACAGCAATTAAAGTTAATTCCCACAGTAACCCCATGAGTTTAAATATTAGACTTCCTATTTTATAGCTGAAGGAACTGCTACTCAGGAGGTTAAGGGGCTTTTCTCAAAATCATTCAGGAGACAACCATAAAACTGGGACCCAAAGCCAGACCTTTTTACTATGAATTGTCCTTGTATTTCAGCCTCTCTGCCTTCACATTCATTGAGGCTTCTGCAGCTACCTCTATATGGCAAAGCTGTAACCGTCTGGAGAACAGATATGCACTTGTCACAAGCCCATAGCCACCTAAAGCTACTTCTATAACCAACACAAAAACTTGGGCTTGGAGATCTAGAATTGCAATAAAATTGTTTAAAATATAGAACTAAAATATGTATTTTTTTCCTCAAATGCAATTCTTTTAAGTATTTCTAACTTCTATAATAAAGCTTTGTCATGATAAAGTTAAGAAATAAAATCATATGAGTTGCTGAGTCATCAACAGTGACCCTGCTTGTGGATATTTGTTTTTGAGAGACATGAGTTAATGACAGGCTTAAGAGATAAGTTAACGCAGGTGACCAACTATAGTGGTTCCAACATCTCTGGGTCCACCTCTGCTTTCTGAAGAAATTGCGGTCTGTTGAGAAACATACCTGTGCATGTAGAAAAAAGGGAGAAGGAGAGACCTTAAAGGCAGGGGACTCAGGAATGTGTGTGCCCTGATTAGGGATCAGAGTAAGCCTCATTAGTTCAGCTGAAGGGCCCGCCTTACAGAGCAGTGGAGTGAGAACTGAGAGAGAGAGAGAAAGAGAGACATAGAGAGACTGAAATGAAATGGTACATTGAGAAGTTGGGTTTTATACTGAGAAGAGGGGGGTGTCATGAAGGATGACAGAGTCAAAAGAGGGCAGAGTGTATTTAGGGAAAATAAATCTAGCAGGAGCATGGAGAATCAATTACATAGAAAAAGTTGGGGAGAGACCTGTTAACAAAGATATGGCAATATTATGGGATGAGGTAGTATGAACAAAGAAATACCAGTTTAAAAAAATATATATTATTTCTACTATTAATAAGGAGCATTTCTAGAACTGGCTCTGAATCATTTTGAGATGTATGATCAAAAATGGGTTTTGAGGAATACTGATGCCTCTGGAAATTAACAGGCATTTTTTAAAAACCTGTAGTCAAAATGTAAAGAAATTACATGTAAAATCAAGTTTTAAAAATTTACAGCAAGATTTCTGAGAGATTTTATTACATAAGTATACATTTGAAATTTCTGAAAGGATGATAGAGGATAGAGAATGCTGTATGTTCTAAACACTTTAAACTAATTAGATGCTCCCCCCTGCCTTTTTCTTTTTTTAAACAGTAAGGTATCTTTAGAATTTGTAGAAATGACTTAAATCAAAGACTGTTCTTAACTGGAAAATAAGAAACCTAGGTTTCAATTTAGTTAGAATCTAATGGTGTAACCTTGTACTGCTACGGACCTTGATTTCTTCATTCATTTTGCTATCCTATTTTTCGAGATTAAGAAGATAAAAAGAGACTGCAGGAAAAGAATCAAGACAAATGTATTCAACAGCAAGTATAGCTGATGGATATGTTCTCTTATTGAGGCAATAATTAATTGGTAGCAACCATGCCCAGTGCTCCTGATTCCACTTGCTATTGTCCTCTAATATCTCAGGAAATTATCTGCTGGAAACAAGACCAAGCTTTAGAATTTTCCCCTAGTTTTACAATTTTATGCATACCATGTGATTAAGTCGGTACGAATGCCCCCAAATGGAATGGAAAGAGAAAGGCCAATAGCATCAGAAGTATTCCGTCTCATCAATGCATGTCTCACCTCCTCAAATATCCATGCAGGGAACCCCTACTGTTGTCACCAGACCGTGTTTGCTTGAGCCGAGGGAAGGATGCTAGGACTTTATACCAAGATCTAAGGTCTGCAAAATAGAAACATCCAGGATAGAATGAATATTTCATACCCTTAGATTGAAGTTGGTATCACTTTCTGCACCTGATATTCTCCAAAACTGTGTACAGATTGAAATGGAGCTTTACTGAAAGAGGTAACACTCCAAGAGCGGTACTCCTTTAAAGAAAACAAAGGTGGCCTGGCATGCTGGCTCATTCCTATAATCCCAGCACTTTGGAAGGACTGCTTGAAGCTAAGGGTTTGAGAGAAGCCTGGACAACATAGTGAGACCCTGTCTCTACAAATATTTAAAAATTAGATGGGCATGGTGGTGTGCACCTGTAGTTCTAGCTATTCAGTAGGCTAAGGCAGGAGGATTGCTTGAACCCAGGAGTTCGAGGCTGCAGTGAGGGGTGATTGCACCACTGCACTCCAACCTGGGTGACAGAGCGAGATGCCATTTTGAAAGAAAGTGAAGGTGAGTATTGTCATGTGCCTACCATGTGCCAGGCACTGCCGTAGGTGTTTTCAGTGTCATCTAAGTACAGCATCATGGACCACAAAATTGGTATTGGCTTCCGCTTGCCCTTGTATTTGAGTTTTTGCTCTGCCATCTTCTAGTGTAACTTTAACCAAACCATTTAAATTCTCTGAGCCTAGTTTTCTCATCTGTAATATGGTACCAATGTATAGGGTTGTATTGAACATAATGTGATGTAAAATATGGAATGTGGTGCTGTGCATTCTATAAGTGATTCATTAATGTTAGGCTTTATTAACACTACTATTTTTTCCTCAGGACAATTTCAAACATTCTGTAACACAAATGAAAGAAAAAAAGACTGAGGCCTGGAATGACAAAAATCTACTTAGGAAATTTGCTAGTGGAATTTTATTATTAAAGGCAATAGAGAATATGTTCCTTTTCCCCCCTTTTCCTGAGTTGTGCTCTCTCTTTTCAAATAATGATCTGAAGCACCAGAGAAAATGTCTCTGTTTTGCTTTGACTTTTCTAGAGGGTGCTATCGTGACTTCCATCCAGTTTTGGAGTGCCAGAGTTTTTACCATGCAGCCAAAAAGTCAATTTTTTAACAGCACAATCAACATATTTTCCCAGTGCCCAAAGTATAACTTGATAAAATGCTGTTTGTCTTTCTCCCCTTTTTCAATCCCACAGTCTCAGCCGGGGGCTCAGTTCTCAGCACATTATTCTTTAGCCTATAGGAAAACTAACCAATCTTAGACCAAACAGAAAACGGCACAATGTTTAAAGTGAAAAATAGAATAATCTGCAGTGTGCTGGGCAGATATTTCAAATTCCACATTGTTTTAGACGACTTCTTTAACCTTTGGGGAGAAGAAAAAAATTGCAAATTAATTCAAATTAATTGTCACGTTGATCTCTTCACAATTTTACCTTCTCATCTTCTTTCTTCTTACCTTCTTGCCTTTTCCTCCTTACTTCTCTTCTTTCTCCTCTCTCCCTCCTCTGCTTCTTTTTTCTCCTTCCTTATAGTCATCATAATCACGACTGCTGACTTTTATTCAGCGCTTACTGTTTGCCAGACACCGTGCTAAACACTTAATGCACACTACATTCTTTAGTCTGTTTCACAAAAACACAAGGTACAGAACAATACATTTTCTGGACAAAAAGAAAATTAAAAGGCTGGTGCCCAAAGGCTACAAAGTCTCCAGTTACAATAGACTATAGCTGAGTGGGCTGAGTTAAGATGAGAGCCAACCATCTGAATAGAAAAGGCTTTTCCTGCAACATAAATGGAACTGGTATTGTTACTTTAATGCTAGGCAAATAGTGAATGGCTTCATTCATGTATGCATGTGGGTTTGATATATCCACATTAAAATTGGCTAATATTCTTTTAAGACACCCCCATTTTAATTGAATCATATATTGGAATTCTTGTGCATTTTTCTGTGATGGAGTTCTTCAGTAATTATCCTGGGGTGAAGAGGGGCAAGTGGAATTCCTTGTTTACTCAACTTTTTATGTATATTTGTACTCCAACATAGATCAAACTTTTGCATATAAGGTATTTTCATTTTATATAATGCACATGTCAGTATTATTTGTGTAAACATACCACAAACCATATTCCCTGGAGTTAATTTGCACATTGTAAGAAACTGTAGGGAGTCAACGTGGTGTGAGGCATGACTGTATTATGGTTTTGAAGCTTAGCAGAACTGGGTTTTAATCCAAGCCCTGTAACTCCCTAGCTATGTGACCTTGGACAAGTTCCTTCACCTATGCAAAGTCCATCAAATTTCCTTTGGTGAAAATGGGGCAGCAGTAGCCACCTCTTGCATCTGTTGTGAAGGTTACATGAGAAAGCACATGAAAAGGCCTGGCACATAGTACACGCAACAGGAGCTAATCCCCTTCCCCATGCGTGATCTTCATTTATTGTAATAATGGCCCCCAATCTGTAGCTACACCTACACTGATCCCACATCTATATGCTGTAACATACATGTGTGTATATTGTATGTGTGTGCACATGTGTGGAGATATACTCACAACCACATAGGTAATCATACTCCAAAGAACATACACATATGCCACCCTAGGTGTACCCTTCAATGTAGGGTCAAACCTAAGAAGGTATGCAGCACTCCCACACACTCACTTTAGTCCGTTGGTACTCCAAATGGGACCTGGCCTATACGGAGTTGTGAAAACTGATCTGATCCATCCCTCTGTTCTGCCACAGTAACAGTACCCACGTATGCCACAGATGTGTCCTGGCGCCATCTAGTGGGGAATCCAACTTTCTGCCCCACAGTGCCTCCTTAGCTGGCTCCAGCCATTGCTCCAACTCACCATTTTTTGTAGGCTGCCCCCATCATCCTAAAAAACGATCTTGCTGAAAGAGCTCCTCTGTATTTCTTTGCAGACCCTTTCCAGTTCTCATCCTGGGTGTTTCTGGATAGGAATATATCTCATCGAAATATTCACACCTCGACCTACAGACAAGGAAAAGGCTTGCAGCACCTCCATTCATTGTGCCAACAGGACCTAAATGACCGTGAGTAACCCTGCATCATTTCTAAGTCCATGTCTTCAAGCTCTAGAAGGAAAACTCTGTATACTGTAATTATGTGGCTTTCTAAATTCACTAAATTTAGAAATTTTTTTTTCAGGAAATAAATACATTATTTCTTTCAATGAGAATATTGACCCACCAAAAGATGCCACCAGTTAATTGTTTCAAAGAGATGAGATGGTATTGGTCATCCTTTAGCTATGAAGGAAGCCAAGCTGGTTTTAGGAATTGTTACTACTGTACCTAGATTAACCCATGGTATTCAATTTTCATTTTTTAACTAGTAGATTTTATATACCAAAAGCATTAATAATAGTGAAGAAAATGCAGGCCATTACAGCTTGTGTCTATATAGCTAATTAGTTTCACAAGTTCTTTATCCCATTCAAAATGTTCAAGGTGACTGAGCAACATGGAAGTGGATGAGATGAAGAGTAAATGTGCTGGTTCAAACCTAATTAATTCATCAATTAGTTCAAATAACTAGTAAATGCTATTAAAAACCAGTCAAATCCTTCCCAGTATTCCAATGGAGTGACCAGTTAAATTATCCTGTTCAGGCTGCTTATGTAACATTATGTAACAATAAGGCATATCCAAGTTGTGGAGGGAAAGTATGAACCTATGATTCTCGCTCTCCCATCATCTGCCCCAGATCTCTGCCAGGGCCCAGGGACATTTGGACTGACTGATTTTATTATTGCTTCACATTCGTCAGACCAATAGTAGTGCTGCAAATGTTACCCATATGATAAGTAGAAATGGCCTAGCTGTCTGCCTAAGCATCCCCCACCTGCCAGGATAAAAGGAAGGGTGTAGGTAAGGGAAGGGTACACAGGAGTGACAGAGATGAGCAAGATGAGGTTCACTGCTGGGTGGATTTGGCCTAAACTTCTGCTGCTACTTTAATAAGTCAAACCTTACTGAAGAAGACAGGAATTCAGGCAAGAAATAAGTAGATTGTTTTGCTCTTTTTGTGTACGTAAATGGGAATTGTATAAATTTACTCAACCTGATTCATATCATGAGAACTTAACACATTTGAAAGGCTTGGGTTTGTTTTGGCAACAGTTGAATGCTCAAGTTTGCCTTCCTCCTTCTTTGTTTAAGGGGCAAGTGACGTGCATTCTGTATATCTTGAAGGAAATCAGAATCTCAAGTCTCTGGGTTGGGGAGATAGAGAAGGAGGAAAGGAAAGCGCTGTGCTTTCGTTATGCTTGAAGTTACTTTGCAGAGAGGTTCCTCATCAGATGAATGTATCTGCTATTCCACTATGGCCTTGTGGTTCTGCTGCCTTTGTTGTAATGTTATGTTTTGTATCTAATATTTCTTGCTACTGCTTAGAAATCACTGTGACTACATTGGTCTTTATCGATAATTTTATGTAGCATAATCCATCACCATGTTAGATGTTGGAGCAGGGAAGAGGGTATTACTGTGTCTTTCACTTGGTGCTCAGACAGCTCTCTCATATTGATTTCTTGGCTTGCATGTTTGTTAGATGATGATTTGCACTTTTCCGGTATTGTGTTTATCCAGATTATGTTTCAGATGTCTCTACAACATATCATCATTAACAACAAACATTTATTGAACACTTATGGTCTGTGGATCAGGCTCCAGGCTAGGTGCTGGGAATAATAAGAGAAATGTAATATGACCCCTACCCCAGAGGGTTTTATTATCTATTGGATCATGTCTGTTTAAAAAGCAAAAAAAAAGATACCTAATAGCTCATGTCCAGTGAGTACTATAGGCAGTAAATACTCTTGGAGTTTAGAGAAGGGGGTGATTGGTGAGGACTGGATGGTCAGGGAAGGCTGTAGGAATGAGATGAAATTTGAGTGACTTATAGATGAGAAGACTCTTTTTATAGGATACTGAATATAGTGGGTTTCTAAAAACCATTGTGCCAGGAAAAAAAAAAAAAGCAATGCCTGTATCTTTAAACTACAATTGCCTTATAAATTATTCATGAGTTTAAGACTAAAAATCAATATTCACCTGCTTTCCACAGGGCTTTGTGCTGAGTTCTATTGTTAATAGCCTTGCACGCCTGTCTTGCACACCAAGGAAAAGTCAGCCCTGTTAACTTTGTCATTTAGATTTCTGTGGCCTAGTCAACTTTTAAGATTGTCTTTTGCTTTGTCTAAAATTTGCCCTAGTTTTTCCCTTATTGAAAGCCCTAGTAAAAAAAAATGTACATTCAATGGCTTCTTAAGGTTAAATGAATTTTAAGATTAAAAAATAGGAAAGGGGAAAAAAAGCATAACTTCCTTGTGAATGTTGCTTCATCGTATCATAAGAAGTCAAATTTGACCCTGGAAAGGATATTAGTCCCCCAAGGGAAATATCCACTTATGAGAAGTTCTAGGGTTTTTCCTCCATAAGAGAGAGATGCTCAAACATTTTTCAAGATTGAAAACTTTGCTTATTACTTCTGTGGGACTTCACTGGTCCAGACAGATATTTGCCTCAGCTTATTGACAGAAAGCTTTGCAGGAAGACTGTCTGTGGTTACGATTATTAATATTCTAAGGACTAAGCCCTGTGACTTTCCCAGTACCAGTTCTTTTTACAGAACTCTCTCTGTAATTTCTATAATGGTATTCTTTTTTTTTTCTTTGTCTCTCTGTTTTATAATTTATTTTGGCTTTGGTGGAATGAGTGGCAGGGAAGAAACGAAATCCATTTTTTCTTCTTTTTGTTTCTTCATACAGCATACATTTAGGGACACCTATTGAGTACATAACATGAAGTATTCCACAAATCTCCAGGAAACTCCAGCCTCCTTGTTGTGTCAAACATGTGAAAAGGAATTAACATTCACACACTCTCAGTGAATGGGTCAGAAAAGGAAAGAATAAACTTCCCCCTGCCCATAACTTCTATCCTCACTTCTACTAACAATAGTGGAGTAGATTTAAGTATTCCAATTAAAGCCGATTCAATATTTTTATTTTAAAATAGTTTTTTAAGTGTGATTTGGTCAAATTTGGGCAAATATTTAGTGAATCTCAAGTATAAATGTTCCATCAGGGTAGTTATCCCTTTTGCAAGAAGCATCTCTAGGTCCCTTCCCAAGATGTTGTTGTGTGCAGGGAAAACCATGTCTTCTAGGATGAGGGAGTGCCTGTGGGCTGTCTTCACTGCTGGCTACCAGAGTGAGGCCGGTCTGGTCTGATTCCTGAATACTTTGTGCTGGCCTCTGCGTGCTATGGCCGATCTCATCTCTTTTATGTTGGTGCTCACATCTGAATCCCATAGTCATTGAAATATATCAGTGTTGGAGAGGTCCCTGTATTTTTTATTCTTCTCGTCTAACCCAGTGTTACAGAATCTTGGCACCCCTGTGTCCCCTACCCCACAATCTGGGGTATATGGGAACTCATGGTACCCCTGCATGCAATTCGCACATCATGTGTACTCAGAGCTCTCTCTGAGACCCGCCTATCTGAGACTTCCAGCCATCTTGGACACAGAGGGGCCGAGCAGCTGTCCTGGGTGTTCTGGAAGACCTCATTTTGTCTAGGCCAGCGTTTCAGTCAACTCACTTCCCACCTTTGGCCAAGGCCCAAGAAGGTTTGGGGCTTTGATTCTCAGGGAATCAAACTGCATTCTTATACGGGACATCCGCACAAAATTCTCCTCCTCTTTACCTGGAAAATCTCTCTCCTCTTCCTGTCTGGTGAGAACTTCCCTTCTTGTCTATTCTCTACACTCTAAGTTAAGGTAATAGTCTAACACTGAGTTGCCAGGCTTTGCTTCTGATCTGGAAAGGGGACATTTTGGAATTTCAAAAAGCCTTTCTCTCTTGACCAAGCTTGACTTTCATAACCTTTTTTGTCTCTATAGATTTAAAACCCAATTTTTCTCCTTTTCCTTGCACTCCAATTTTAATAATCATCTCCAAAGCAACAGATGCCTCTAACCAAAAATGGAGAGCACATTAAAATATGTAAATATAAATATTTATATATGTTTATATAAGCCAAGTTACATATCTATTATATACATATATTACATATATATAATGTACATACTACATATTGTATAATATGTAATATATATGCCAAGTTACAACATCTACCAAAAACCATTGAATAAGAAGAATATGTCTCCACATAGTTATGAGTGTGATTGTAGTAGCCAGTGGGTTAGAACAATGAGAAAAGGCTTCTTATAGGCAGTGGATCTTGCTTTGGACCTCAAGAATTGGTGTAGAGGAGAAGAAGAGGGAAGGGTTCTCAATCAGACTTCATATCTTGCTCCCCCATACCCCTAGATCTCTGTATTTATAACTCAGGCACATTTAGCACAGTCTTTGTTATCACCAAGTTACTCCTGGACATGTTTTCCTGTAAGATTATAAATTACCTGAGGATTGGAATAGCAACTTTTTGTATTTTGTCTTTCTGCCTGCAATATATTCCAGCCCTGTGCTTATATATGGTTGGTCCATCGATATATTCCAAAGTTAACCTGCTAAAAACTTAGAATGTTAAAATTATTTCTCTTAGCTCTCCATTTCAAAGCTGCTGTGTTGCTTGACCTCCTGGATCACAGAAGAATATTTTCAGAAAAGATATGCAGAGCGAGATTTGCCTTAAATGTTCTTCAAAAACCAGTTATTCAGATTCTCCTTTGTGTTCACCCCTCTGATCTGTGGAATTTCCCTAAGGTGGTCACCTCCAGGTACTCCTTTTATTGTAGTAAAACATAAATAACATAAAATTGACCATTTTAACCATCTTTGAGTGTACAGTTCATGGGCATTAAGTACATTTACATTATTGTACAGCCATTGTCTATCTACCTCCAGAACTTCATCTCCCCAAAATGAAACTCTACAGTCATTAGACAGTAATGCGTCACCCCTTCCCTTAGCCCCGGCAACCACCATTATTTATGTCTCTATATATTTGATTCTAAGTACCTTATATAAGTGCAATCATAAAATCTTTGTTCTTTTGTTCTGGCTTATTTGGCTTAGCAAAACATCTTTAAATTTCCTCCATGTTTAGCATATATCAGAATTGTATTCAGCCTTAAAAAGGAAGACAAAATGCTTGTTACTGTCCAATGGGCGTCTATATCCATGCTGGTATTTTTGGTGTTGATTCACTTTATATTGTGAAATATATGACTGTTTGACTTAAGAGCTTGAATACGGACCTTCCTTAAAATATATGCCATGTGGTACCAATCAGAAATAGTACTTCCTCTGAGGCAGTAAATAGTAGTTCTGAGGTCAAGTAGAGTAATAGCTTGGATTTTTAAAAGAAAACAAAGTTTTTTAAATTTTATGTCTTTAAGCTTGCTTTCTTCTACAAGTCTTTGAAGTGGCTAGAGACATCAACCACTAGCGGAGGAACACGAGTTCCTTGGACTGCTGGTCCTAAAAAGATGCCCTGCATGAAAGCAGTATGGAAGGTCAAATCGATCTGTGAGTGTGGCTTTCAGTAGCATCCCTTGCAGGTCCTCTTGGTCCACATGTATTAAATAGCTGAGAAGTTTTGCTGCTTTTAAAAAATGCTTGATTGATTTTACTCAGCATTTTCCAACACATCTGAACTCAGAATTATTTTTTAGTTGTTATTTTGGTAATACTTTGAAATATGCTGGATTAAAACAAGATAAAATCTTTAGGAAGATAACAAAAGTCAAGACATCTGAAAAAGAAAATGTATAAGTGAGTCCCCTCAGAGTGCTGACCTGAGTGGATTGTGATCTATAGACAAATAAATTTGCCTCAGTTTTCCCATTGTTAGGAGACAGTCACTTAGATTCACAGTCAGGTAATTCATATTACTCGTTTTGAAATCCTTTAGCTAAACTGAAGAATTTATCTTGTCTGCATAAAGAACATAGAAAAATCAATGTAGTAAACACTTTTATAATACTTTTGTCTGCATTTTTGTGAAAGACATATAGCAATGTTTTTATACAAATTTGTTTAAAGTGCTGTGTAAATAAAATTTTTCCTATAGTCTTTTGCTCTATGGAGCAAGTAATAATTGAAGACAGGGAAGTCCTTTATTAGCAGCATATTCACCACAGAGGAAACTGATTATTAACCATGGGATCTGTCCTCAAGTGGTACAATCTAGAGAGTAAGAGGAGGTGGAAGGTAAACAGTTAATCAGTGCCATGGGTAAAATGTTCAGGGACTATATGAGACTCATGGAAAAAGATGGATTTGCAAAATAGCAAAAATAGCTTTAAAAAATTCCTTGTTTTCATGCTTCTAAAAGTCTGAAATACCAGTTACCAAGAACTTTTCATAACTTAGTAAATTTCTTATTGTTTGCCTTTAACCTGTATTTTTCAAATTTTCCTAAGTAAATACTTTTAGTTTACTTTTAAACGAGCACCAGGGTTATTAAGGGACAGGGAGGCAGGAAAATACATGCAGAAACCATATTTTAGGAAGGGGAGAATCCTTGCAATAGAATGGATGAGTGGGCAGTGATAGAAAAAGACTGCAGAGGAGGAAAAACAACCAACAAACAAAATCAAATGTAAATAGACCACGAAGCTATTTAAGGTCTAAGAAGTACTCCACGTGGCCAATACTTGCAGAAGGTTAAGACTTTGAATCTTAGCTCAATGACAGATTTTCTGTAGGAAGTAAAGGTGGCCATGCTGCTTTGCTGACAGCCAATAGGTATGCAGTAGCTATCTGGTAAGTGAATGGGAGTCTAACTTAGATAACATTATTAGAAGAAAAAAAATGATATTGCTCTCTACCACGTAAAGTTATTCCTAATAGAGCTAGGAAGCACCCATCCCTGACAGTAAGTGAGTAGCTGATTTGGAAGTTGGAAAAATGGCCCTGGAAGGAACTGTCATCCAGTCCTGTTTAAACCAAATCACCTGGTCTTAGCCAAGTGACCACTTTCACTGGGTTTATCTTGCAGGACAGTCTGTCTGAAGTAAACACCCTCTAGAAGGAAATGCCAAGTGGTTTTTGTGATCAGAGTTATCAGGCCTTTATTATACACAGACTAAAGGTCAGTTTTGTCATATTTAGTGCTAGGTTTCTGGATTCTTTTAAGGGGAAAAGATGTTTAGTAAACAAAAAAATTGTGGGCAGCCACTAATTCATCAAACTGAGGCAGGGTTTTAAACTTACCTGTTTTAAGCTTGACCTGTGTCCCTAAATGAGTCTACGGTGAACATGTCTATCTTTCTGTTGTCATAGCCATTGGGCCTGGGGACAGGGTAAGAAGTCGTTTAGGATACAAGTCACCATTATATTAGCTGAAGGCATTTGACATCCTGCACTTGTACCCTTTGATTGCAAGACATAGAGACTGATCATGAACTAATTTGAACCAGAAAGGGAAATGTTAGGATCTATATTTGCTAGAGCTACCATAACAAAGTACCATAGACTAGGTTGCTTAAGCAACAGGCATTTATTTTCTTTTGGTTCTAGAGGCTGGTGGGCCAAGATCAAGATTTTGGCAAAATTGGTTTCTCCTGAGGCCTCTCTTTTTGGTTTACAGAGGGCACCTCCTCACAATGTCCTCACATGGCCTTTTCTCTGTGTATGTGCATTCCTGGTGTCTCTTTTATGTGCCCAAGCTGCTTCTTTTAAGGACATCACTCATATTGGATTAGGGACCATCATCCTAACAGTCTTATTTCAATTGAATCACCTCTTTAAGAGCACTATCTCCAACTACAGTCACATTATGAGATTTTGGGGGTTTAGGCTTCAACATATAAATTTGTAAGGTGAGGGCATAGTTCAGTCCATAACAGGGTTATTTGATCAAACCATCTAACTGCCAGGGGTACAGCTGGACTAGGAAAATGAGAAATCAAACATGGTCAAGATTCTCGTCCTCTAAATGTTGTCTTTGCTCCCTTCTTTCAGTCTGCTTCATCGTTCCAGAGTAGCTCATGGCTTCCAGAACCTCTGGCCTCACATCTTTACTGCATTATTCAAGAGAAAAAGAAGTGCCCTCTTCCCAGTTTGTGTTAGCAAAATCCAGGGGAAACTCTCTGATTGGCCTATCTTGCATCTGGTGGTCTCCTACGGGCCAGTATGGCATGGGAGTGAGATACTTTGATTGGTCCAGAACCAGCTGGTACTCGCCACTAGATCAGTCACTGCAGCCAAGGAGGCAGGGTGTAATCCAAATAGCAGCCCTCATCTGGAACATATTTCAAGAATGAGTGGGATAGAAGGAAGAGGAGTTCTCCCAGACAAGCTTACCACCAGAATAAGTGTGACCCATACAGATACTCAATGTGTCATTTGGGGGTCAAAGACCACCAAGTCAGCAGGAAAGTTTAAATGCAACATAAGAAGCACCCTGAATAGGGATCTCACGTAACCTTCAGAAAATGTGCAAAGGGTTTTAGGACAGCCCTTGGTGGGAGCATCCAACAGAATCTTGGAGTGTGTAGAGGTCAGCAGAGACTTCTCATAGGAACGGGTCTTCAACCTAGCCCAAGGAGAAGAAGGCTAGCCATGTAAAGCAAGGCATGGGAAAGGTAGGCAAAGGCTTATGTAGAAGTTTTAGAGGAGCTGTAGGAATTTCATGATCGTGGTGTGAAATAGAAAAATTGAAGATGGAGAGTACACATCCTCAAAATAAGCAAAGGTTGGAAGACCCATGGTGGATCAAAACTGAACATACATTTTGGGCTGTTTTCTCAATGAAACAACAAAGCTGAGAATTCCATTAAGATACAAAGAGAGAAGATGGACAGCTTAATTTGGTTGGGTTCTCTTATAGAGTTTAACATTTCCCTTAGCTTGAGTAGAGAAATACTAATCTGGGATTTGACATTGACTGTGACTTTGGCTAGAAACCTCTTCTCTTTGGTTCTCAGTTTAGTTGTTTATTTCAAATGAATTTGGACTGTATGAATGTTTAGGATCCTGCCAGGTCAATTAGTTACTACATATCTTTCTGTCCAAAAAAGTATGAGTATGTTGCTTGAACACTGGTTACCAGCTCCATCTGGCCTCAGTACTGACCTCGGTTTTGGAATGCAAAAATCTGCATTTGGCATGAGTCCTGTCCATGAAGAACTGCAGACTAATCATCAGGGCTTAACTGTGAACAATAGAATGTTAGTGCCAGGTCACCATACTGAGACCGACATGTGGGAGGTACAGACAGTTCTGTTTTAAGGGCTCAGAGGAAGGAGAGGGGCATTTGGAGAACAGTGGTGAGAAAAGCTTGACAGAGAAAGTAGGATTTCAACTGGACTTTGAGGATGACTGTGGTTAACATAGGCAAAGATAAGGATGGAGGTTGTAGAGAATGGGGGTTAGTTACCAGCTGGTTGGGGTATGAACAAGAAGGCAGAAGTGAGAAAGAGAAAAGCTCATTCAAGGAGGAGGCATTCAGGCCTGCAAAGATCACCAACTGCCCTTCTGATATCACTGCATGCTATCTATTTTAAATATTCCAGGCCATTTTTATTCCTTTGTTTAATACTTATTCATCTGCTTGGATCAACCTTCCTAGAAGTTAGTCCTACTTATATAAAACAGCCATTTATTGGGCTTGGATAGTGCACTCCCTTTCTCAGTGCCTGCATTCCCCAATGATACTGAATTGAAGCCACAGAAAAGCCTTTCCTTCCCACTCAGTCCTGTTCAGGGCCACAGCCAGCCCATCAAGGCTAACACTACATGAAGAGGGTGTGAGTGCTGCCATCTTGACCTTCATACTCATCACCATGGACCATCATGGCCAACAGGACTACATGCCAGGTACTCTGTGCTAAGGCTTTGTAGTTATTTCATTTAACCCTTCTAGCAGCCTTGTAAGATGGGGTCTGTATTATCATCTCAAATGAGGAGAATATTGCTTAGGGAGGTTCAGTGACCCACCCAAGGTCACAAGATGGTAACTGATGGAACTGGGACTTAGGCTCTTGTCTCTGATCGCAGGGAGCTCACAATCACTGCATGTGAGAGGTCACAGTGATCGAAGTTCAGGAAGGGAAACAGCCCACCAGGGGTCATGTGTCAAGCACAATGGAGAAAAAGAGAGAGACAAATAAAAGGGGATCCCTTGATAGATGCATATGTGCATGTGTCTGTGTGTGTGTGGTCACCCACCTAGAACACAAGGGAAAAAATTTTTCTTTATTACTGGACTGAATGTCAGAAATAATTAGGGAAAACCAAACAAAGTCACAAATTCTGGTTTCTGCTAATGGATAGTCAGGGAGGGAACTCAAACAGGCTCTTCTTACCAATGGTTAGTTTTCATGGTGTGTGTTGGTGGGAGGTACACACACCCCCTCCCCTGGCTAGGTTTCCATGGCTAATCACTCCAAGGAGTACTTATGTGGGAGGTAGAGCTCTTTCCCACTGATCAGTGGGGACACAGATGCCCTCTCCTAGCTCCCTTAAGGACTCTGAGACTCAGCCAGACCTCTGAGGTCGAGTCAAGAGGTCAATTTCCTTGGCCAGAGCCCTGAGGTGGGGCTTTAGAA
Organism: Cacajao melanocephalus; assembly: GCA_963573385.1. Taxonomy (NCBI): domain Eukaryota; kingdom Metazoa; phylum Chordata; class Mammalia; order Primates; family Pitheciidae; genus Cacajao; species Cacajao melanocephalus. The sequence continues at coordinate 209,381 of CAUYLG010023401.1, read as the reverse complement.
GCAGTGAGACCTTCAAGGCTCTAGACTCTTCTGAGCTGAAGTTGAGCTCTGTGGGGCAACTCCAGGGAAACAGGCCCTTTGTGAAATGCTCCTTTGATGAGAAGCATAATATACATACAAATTGCTATTACATCAGCTTCTGAGAAGCCACTTCAATCCATTTGGGCACCTTTGATTTTATTCTCCCCCAATTCCTTTCCTTCTTTAAAAAAATTTAATAAGAGCATGTTTTCATCTGGCCTCAAGAGAGTGATTTATTTATTTAAAGTAATAATAAAGTTTCAGCTTAATCCCTAGTTCCCAAGGGGAAAAGAGACTCTTCGAACAATTAATTTTTCCCATTCTTTAAGTGCGAGGGAAACCAAGAGGCTGCCATGCGGTGTCTTAGAGCCCACTGCCATGGCAACAGCCAGAGCCTCTCGGCTGCCCAGCCATAGGCCGCTGGGAGGCAGGGAAATGGGAAACGGTCTCATAATGCTCTTCTCCCCCTCTCTCTGCTACTAGTCCTCCCTTTAAAAAACTGATAGGCAGAATGGGATGAAGCCCCAAATCATGGAGTAAGAACAACAACCATGAAAGCTTATCATGGCCAATCAAGCACCAGGTTGGAGGCTCACAAGAGGCAGGTCAGGACAGATGGGAGATGGGTGGGATGATGGCTCTGAATTCACGCTTCACACTACAGAGTCAGAACATGGGGCTATGAGGGCTGTGTGTGTGGGATCAGCTATGGAAGACCGGAAATCTTCAGAAATCTTGGTCTTCAGTGGGTGCTGGGGGATGATAGAACCACCTCTGCTAGGAAAACCAGTGTTATTTCACACTGATCTGCCAGCCAGTGTTTTATGCATTTTATGTGAATTATCTCATTTAGTATTTATATGAGCACATCACACTGTTATTCCTATATTTTGAATGAGTAAAACGAAGTTGTGGAAATTAGGTAGCCTGTCCAAGTTCATACAGCTAGTAAGTGGGATTCAAAACTGACTGGCTTGGAGAACTCAAGTTTGTATCCATTATGGACATTGCCTCTTGGTTTGAATTGGTTAGGGAAGGCTGATGAGAGTAGTTCTATCAGTTAAGAATAGTTCTGATTGCAAGTAATAACAACTGGACTAATTGTCACTTATATGAATAATTTATTTTCCACTCCTAATAAGATTCCGGAGGTGGGCAGCAGCTGGCACATATTCAACAGCTCAGTGACAGAGGCTGTTCTTGTGCCCTTTCATGCTCAGCAACTTCTCACAAGAAGGCTGTGCACTTCCAGACATCACATCTGTATTCAAGGCAAGACGAAGGAAAGAAGAAAGGTTGGTGCCAGCACTGTCTGTCATCTTCTAGCAGGAAAGAAAATGCCTTTCTCTCCCCAGCAAAAGCAGACTTCTGTCTTATTGGTGAGAAAGAGTCGCACTAGCCTCCCAAAGCTGCAAGGCAGGCTGAGGAAAGCAGGAATTTGTCTCTGCATGCTCTGCAGTGGAAGGACAGGAATGGCTGATGGGCATTGGATGGTCAAAAAGGACAAAATGCTAAAGGGGAAAGTTGCAAGTATGATGATAGTATCTCAGTCCATTTGTGCTATTATAGCAGAATACCACAGACTGGGTGATTTACAAACAGCAGAAATTACTTCTCACAGTTCTGAAGCCTGGGAAGGCCAAGCTGAAGGTACCAGCATTTGGTCTGCTGAGATCCTTCTTGCTTCATTATCACATAGCAGAAGGCAGAGGGCAAGCTAGCCAAAAGAAGCGTCTTTTATTTGGGTCTTAATCTCATTCATGAGGGAGGAGCCCTCCTGGCCTAATCACTTCATAAAGGCCCCACCTTTTAATACCATCACATTAGCAACACCTGACTTTTGGAGAGGCCACATTGAGACTGTGGCAGATGGTGAAGCACTTCTGGATCTGGGGTTAATGTGGAGAACTGGTGGGGGAATAAATTGGAAAGCCAACTGGGACTTAGACTGTGATGCAATGTAAGTACCAATGCAGAAAGCCAAGCTGCATCTTTACAGGCCATGTACTGTTGTTTCCACACTCCTGTCAGCCCCGTTCTCTTGCTCCTTTCTTTAACAAGATACATGTGTTAGTGACTTTAATTTGCTAAATTTCAAAGTACTTATCCCAAGGCTTGGAGCTGGATTTCATTGCAGGAAAAAAGATTCTAAGTTCATATATAAAGAGATCCTTTGTGTTTCATTTAAAGTGGATTGTATCACTTTAAATCGATAATAGATTAATTCTTCCTTTTCTACTTCCATTTTCTCATTGCCATTGGCAATGTTCTTTCCATAAGACAAGAGAGAATCTGCCATTGATTAAAGGGATTAAGAGTAAGAGACAATGACAATAGCTGTTGTGTTAGGTGACAGGATATGGGGTGATTTATTATTATTACAACACTTTCATGAAAGTTGAATTTTATTTTGGTTAAAACAGGAAATATTTAGGGTCATTGGAAAATAATATATGGTCAGATTACTGTGACAGTGGTTCTAGAAGAGAATGATGAGCCTTAAGTCTTAATAAATATATAGTCAGAAACTTTTCTGGAAGGGGAGCTCTTACCACAGGCTTGGGGATGGACTCTGGGAATCCTCTCTTAGCCCTGCCTTGATGTTTGGATGCCCTTCTCCCCAGGTGAGGCCCACTGCCACCATGGGAGGTCTGCTTTGGCTCTTGGGTTCTTCCACACTGGACTCTCTAGGGCTATTGTAGTCTCTGGGTGACACAGAGGTCATGACTTGACAGCCAGGAACTCAGGACACAGATCAGTGTCCCTATTTATAGGAGAGTTCTTCATAGGGATCTCTGGGCCTTCCCTCTTCTTTTCTCTGTTATGGGGTGGGGGAAACATCCTTTACTAACCTGCAGGAAAACTAAAAGTTTAAGATGTCTCCACAAGGTCCTCTCTTGAACTGTTCCCTGGCATCAGATTGTCTTTCACCCTCACCATATACTGATGTAAAATGCCACTCATCACCATTTTCCTTAGGAAAGCTAATCGTGTTCAACACTGTAAGCTTAGGACCTTGACAGAGGCTTTGGGAGGCTCCAGTGCGAAGGCTCCAGTGCTCATGGCAAAGGCTGTAGCTATCTGGCCTGAACCTCATGCTTCTCAAGCCCCTCTCCTTTAACACCCATACTCCTGTCATGTGACTAAGCATTTGCCCAGTTCCACTGCCAGTGTTTTCCAGGGCCTTCCCCAGCACTCACATCCCTCACAACTATTGCCATCTGTCCCGGAGAAGAAATAATGGAAACTGCCAAATCTGGTATCCAAAGACCCTCTCCAACTTTTAGAAAGACTGTTTAGTTTACTATGTGTATGTTTCCCTACTTTTGCACTGTGAATTATTGGCCTGTAGTCTTTTCAGAAAGCAGACAAGGCACACATCCTCAATAAAATACGTTCAAGAACACATGACTCAAGTCTTCATGTATTTGCTGAATTCTTTTCTAGTAAGGCCCTGTGCTGATTTAGGCTCTGTAGTACACGCTGGGGATACGTGCAGATCGAAGCCAGGTCCTGCCTTCCAGAGGGCGAAGAGTCAGAGTCTAATAACTAAGAGGTTATATGTTGAGGAAAAGAAGCAGAATTTGAAAAGTAGATAATAGATATAGATCACCTGCAAGTTAAGACAGCAATGATTCCTATAGGCTTACAAAAACAACCAAAAAAAGCCCTCTCCCTCTGCATTCCCACTCTTGCTTTCTTGATAGGTCAGGTGAGAGCTAAGTGAGTTTTGCTGTGTCAGGTCTTTACTCTTAAACTTTCTACAGCTTCCATCTACCTACAGATTAGAACCTGAGTGCCTAGCATGGCCAGACCTACACGATTGTTTTGAAGCCACTTTTCCTGCTTGCAGCTACTGGTATCTCCTCCTGCACTCTGTGTGGTGCCAGCTCAAACTCTTCATCTTTCCCCAAGCGCAGAGGTGTTCCAATGACATTGTTCACGTTACTTTAGCCACATAGTGGTTTCAATGGCCTCTTTACTCAAAATCCTACTTACCAGTTCAAGGTCAAGCAACCCTATTTAATCTGGGAGGTTGCTTCTGGGTTCCCAGGTGTAACTCTTCGCCCTATGAAATGAACATGATTAAAAGTGTAAGTGCTAACGCCAGACTGCTTGGATTCAAATCCTGGACCGGCACATGCTTACTATACAGCCTTGGGCAAGTCAATTAATATTCTCAGGCCTCTGTTTCCATCTGTAAAATAGGGTCAACAATAAAATAAATCAAGCATTACATAAATTAATCTGTATATTGCTTAACATGAGGCTTGACACATGGTAAGCTCTATTTGAGGGTTATTGTCATCATCATTGTCATTAATATTATTGGCTGATCCCACTCTTGCAGAGTTAATCCCAGATGCCATTCAATTGTTCTGACTTCTCTCTTTGTTCCTCCTTTGTTACTTCATAAGGTCTGTATTAGTTTTCTATTGCTGCCAATAAAAAATTGCCACAAGCTTGGTTGCTTAAACACCCCAAATGTATTATTGTAAAGTTCTGTGAGGCAGAAGCTGAGCACGGGCCTTGCTGGGCTAAAATCAAGGTATTGGCAGTGCTTTGGGGGACGTTTAAAGGAGTATCCATTATCTTGCTTTTTCCAGCTTCTAGACCACCTGCATTACTCAGCCTGTGGGCCCTGTCTTTCATTTTCAAGGACAGTGACATTGCATCTATCTGTTCTTCCATCATCATGCCTCCTTCTCTGGTCGAAGCCAGGAAAGGGTTTCTATGAAGGAGCTGTGAAATCAGATTGTGCCCACCCAGACTGGTTAATCCAGAAAAATCACCCCATCTAAAGGTCCTTAATTTAATCACATCTGCAAAGTTTCTTTATCCATGTAATGCAACATATTAATAGGTTCTGGAGATTGGAACGTGGGTGTCTTCGGGGGCCATTATTCTGTCTACCACAAGGTCCTTGAAGGCAGATCTTCTTTTTTCCCCTAAATATTCCTTGTAAGGGTTGGCATAAATGCTTTTAAGAAAGGTTGAACTGAATCCAATTCCAGAGTATCAGGAAAGGAAGACTCCAGTAGACTTCCAAAGAGCTGGTAGTTGTCTTCCAGAACATAGTTCCTTAATATTATTTGTACAAATTATTGAAATATTATGCTGTTTTGAGTTAATACCTCAGGCAGAAAAAATATTTTTTTGAGCCCAGGTTTCAATTATGTTAAATCTTTAACAAAAATAACAACAAAAAAAGTGTATTGGCAAGAGTGCTGAAGGCTAGGGTGTTTTACGTTATCTTACCAGCCTCCTAGAAGGGCATTGCTAGCCATGCTTTGCATGGTAAGAAATTGATGCACAGAGGAGCTAAGTAACTTGTTTAAAGTGACAGTGGACAACCCGGAAATGACAACATCTTGATATTGTTTTAATTTTTTATTTTTATTTATTTATTTTGAGACAGAGTCTTGCTATGTCACCCAGGCTGGAGTGTGGGGGCGCAATCATAGCTCACTGCAGACTTGACATCCTGGACTCAAGCTATCCTCCCACCTCCGCCTCCTGAGTACCTGAGACTACTAGCGTGCATCACCATGCCTGGCTAATTATTTTATTTTTTTGTAGAGACAGGCTCTTGCTATGTTGTCCAGGCAGGTCTTGAACTCCTGGCCTCAAGCAATCTTACCTTGGCCTCCCAAGTGGGAAGTGCTGTGATTACAGGTGTGAGGCACTACACCCATCCCATCTTGGTATCTTGATGATTAAGCTAGTTTTTTCTCATGGCTTGTGACCCTGAAAACTCTTCCTTGTCTCCAGTCAGGATACTCTGATCATTCCTTTCTCATCATTAGACACTCAAATTATGCCCAATTATCTTCATGCCATCTATGACATATTCTCCTAATATGGCCATATGCAAATGGCATGATCAATAATAGTGTAGGCAAGTTGGGGGTCATGTTTGGAGAATGACACACACTTCAGTTATGCTATGCTATGGGGTATATGTGAGGAATTTGATAGTTCATTCAATGGGTAGTTACTGAGCATCTGTAAGTGTTACAAGTTCCCCTGCTGCCCTTCTGGAGTGTTTATAGTGTGGTGATGAAAACAGTCCTTCAAATAAATAAATACGTGTGTGAAAAGTGTTAACAAAGAAGAAACACAGGCTGCTTTGGGAAGAAGCAACTAATGAAGTTGGAAGCCTTTCATATAATGCCTTGAGAACCAAGCTGAAGGATTTCAACTAAGAGTCCGTTGTAATAGTAAAATAATAATAATAATAAGCAAAATGAGTGAATGAACCAGGGTCGAAGCTATGGGAGCATAAAGGGAAGTGTATTAGTCTATTCTCACACTGCTAGAAAAAACTACCTGAGACTGGGTAGTTGATGAGAAAAGATGTTTAACTGACTCACAATTCCACAGGCTGTAGAGGAAGCATGGCTTTTACCTTGAACAAGTATATATTCCAACAAGATATTTTCAATATATGTAATGATCAAATCAAGGTAATTAGAATATCCATCACTTAAACATTTATTAATTAAAAATTATGTCTTCTAGCTATTTGAGAATATGTAATTGTTAATTACAGTCACCCTACAGTACTATAGGACACTAGAATTTATTCCTCCTATCTAGCTGTAATTTTGTATCCTTTAACCAACCTCTGTCTATTTCTGTCTCCTCTCTACCTTTCCTAGCCTCTAGTAGCCACTATTCTACTCTCTACTTTCTATGAGATCAATTTGTTTGGTCCCCATTATATGACTGAGAACATGTGATATTTGTGTTTCTGTCCCTGGCTTATTTCACTTAATGTTCTTCAACCTCATCCATGTTGCTGCAAATGACAGGATTTCATTCGTTTTATGAATGAATAGTATATATATATCACACAATGGAAAAAAGTACATACACACACACACTTTATCCTTCATTCATCAATGGACACTTACCTTGATTCCATATCTTACTATTAGGAATAGTGCTGCAATAAACATAGAAGTCCGTCTGTCTCTTAGACATTGTGGTTTCCTTTACTTCGGATGTATACCCAGTAGTGGGATTGCTGAATTACATGGCAGCTTTATTTTTGGTTTTCTGAGAAAGCTCTATGCTGAAACATCCCCTTTTAGATCTTCTATGATAGTTTAGTGGAGTCAACTGATGTCTATTGGTGGGAAATAACTTTAAACATCTGGAGCTATTGGTCTGGTCTCAACCCTGGGGCCTGGAAGTCTTGGGGGAGAGCCCAGAACGTGTGCTGCTGGGCATATGAGTGTAACCACTGACAGCTGTAACTAGGAGATCACAAGTGGGGAGACCCACTACAGCCAGTAGCAGAATGTAGGCCAGAAAAGGCATCAGTTCAGCCATAGAAAGAACAGAGAATACTATGTGGTATATGGCTATTTTCAGCTGGTGACAATAGAAACAAAGGCAGATCAACGGAGGGCTCACTAATAAACACATGAGGGCCCCAAATTCTCTCTCTTCTGACATTTGAAATGAAAATTAGCCCATTTGGCAGAAGTTCCTGGATAACTAAATAAGCCTCAGGAGGAAAACACTAGACCCCTTGCTTATATGAACATCCAGGATCCCCAGGAGAGTATCCCTGGTTACCTAGAGATGAGGTGAGGTAGAGGTTCTAGGTAGAGAGTTGGAGGACTTTGCCCGAGGTCACATGGCCATGCAGATCCCAGCATTCAATCTTCCTTTCCAGCCCCTTGCTAGTTCTCTAGTAGGTATAGCACACTGGATTCACTCCTAATGACTCTGCCTTAACTACATTCCCCATTCCTCATGCCTCTGAGTGGAAATGTGACCTTGGAGTGGTGGCAAATCATAAATCCTCCTGAGGCTTTCTCCTGCCCAAGCATTGGTTGTTTCCTATCTAATTTTTCATACTGTTAGGGACAGTTATCGGAAACCATTAGGTGTATCATCTAAGGGCCCTTAGACACAGTTCTGAAATGCTGAGAACTCTTGTCTCGCTTGTGGGAGTCTGGAGGTAAAAGATGAGTCTCCTTCTCCAGACCCTTCCTGAGAGGCTGACAGTAAGACCAGGGGCACCTTAAAGTTTCAGCAGAATCTGCAGGGGCCCTGGGAGTACATCGTCCTGGCTCCCACAGACTTCCATTGTGGTTGGTAGTATGCATGATAATGGTAGTTTAGTTCTTTTCCCTTGAAGATAGCTTTTAAATGTGCTCTGTTGGCCTCTTGATGAAATAGCTTCATGCATATTAATGACATCTTTTATTTACTGAGCAGCACCATTAAGCACTTTGAAATACCAGATTCCACCCAAGGTCTCCGGGGAGACAAGCCAATATCTCTAGACTTATTGGATGAATTGGAAACTGAGGAAACAAAAAAAGCTCAGTAACTTCCTGAAAGCAATACAGAAAGTCCCTGAGTTACATGTGCTGTCTGCCTAGCAGACGGTTATGGTCTTGATTGGGTAGTATTATATCAGGCTTCCGGCATGCCCATTCATTCTTATAACAGGCTTTTATTGAGCACTTGCCATGTGCACAGCACTCTATGGGACACTGAGTGTGAAGGAAGGTGAATAAAGACTAATAAGGCATAAAATGAAAGGACAGGCTCCATTTAAGAAACAGTCCGGTCTCTGCAAACCTGGGAGACTGGTTAGAGTGTAGAAAGCAAGATGCAAAAGGTAAGATGGCAGCACACTGTTGAGGACTTTGGGGGATTGCTGTTCCCACATGCTCGTGCTTCTTGACCCAATAACTCTACTTCTAGGAATACGGCCAGTAACAGAAATGAGTTAGACACAAGTGACTTGGAAAAGATGACCATTATGTAGTGTTCAATGAGGAAAAAAATCTTTAGACCAATGATTTTATTTTTATACATGTATGTGTACATGTTTGGGATTGTATGCATATATTATGCATGTAGATAAATAGATGTGAGTAGGTAGGTAGGTGGATAATAAAAGATAATAGAGACAACAAAAAAAATGGGGGAATTTTAGGAAACATACATACAACTAATGGCAATGTTGGCGGGGGTAGAAAGAGGCACCCCCGCCAACATTGCCATTAGTTGTGTGCATTCTAATATTACGTTGTATTTTAACAATCAGGTTAGACGTGACTTTGTTTTTTATTTTAAAAACCAACTACTTAAAAATTAATACTTAAATGGCATTGTCCCCAACCTCAGGGACCTTATAGCCCAGGACAGAAGACAAAGAAGCATTAACAACACTGTCAGAAAAAATAAAACAAAAACACTATTTGCATATGAAGGGTATCTTCAATGAGTACATATAAGATAAAAAGAAAAGATGTATATAAGATAAAAGGGCCACATGTTGAAAGAAAGTCTCCCACCAGGACTGTTGGCCAACGACTTCTTTCTTCCCTTTCTAGAGTAACGCCTGCTAGTGAATCCACTCTTTAGGTTCTAGGGCGGCTCCTCCCCAGATCCACCCACCTAAGGAGGGAACTACAAGCCAGTCCAGGTCTCCCAGGTAAAGTGTCAAAGATGAACCAACTCTTTCTAGGCCTCCATTCCAATCCCACTACCACTGTCCGTCTGTTGGAACAGAGACCTATAGGTGTATTAGGGCTGATCGAGGGGAAGATTTTGGTAGCTTTATTGATGTGAATTTTCCCAGGAACATTGAGCTTTGTTTGCCATGTGTCAAGACTAACTAGAGATAAGGTAACATAAATGAACTTTTCACTGTGTGGGCTTATGCAACCCAGGGCGGGATTCCTGAGGTGGCACTCCTCAAGGGTGAGGAGGGCAAGCTAGGCTGATGTTCTGTGCAAGGTGCCTGCTGTGCTCCTGCTGCTGCTGCTGAAAAGCATGCCCGTCGGAACAGAGACACATGTTGTAGAGTATCAGTAAAAGTTCAAAAATACATGTGGAGGGTGGAGATGGCAAAGAAGGGTGCCTCATTCTGATGGAAAAATCTAGGATGGCTTCACTGGAGAGGAAACTCTTGTGCTAATCATTGAAGGATTGAATTTTAGTTAGTAGAGAACATGGGAAGGGTATTATAGAAAAACAAAATGCAAAATCTAACACTCAAATAGGGGCTAACATTTAAATAGCCCTTACCCTGCCAGGTACTAACTGAGGATCTTCACATAGAGTGAATGAATGAATCCTTGTAACAATCCAATGAGGTTTATTTTACTTACCATCATGTCCTCCAGGATCATCCATTCTGTCACACATGACAGGATTTGATTCTTTTCTATGGCCGAATAACGTTTAATTATGTATCATACCACATTTTCTTTCCTCATTCATCGGTCGATAATTAGGTTGGTTCCATGTCTTGGGTATTGTGAATAGTGCTATAATAAACATAAGAGTGCAAGTATCTTCTCAATATACCAGTTTCCTTTTCTCTGGATAGGATGCTCAGTATATATGTGATTGCTGGATTACATGGTAATTCTATCTTTAGTTTTTTGAGAAACCTCTATACTGGAACATCCCCTTTTAGATCTTCTATGATCTAAATACTGCTATTATACCCATTTTACAGATGAGGAAACTGAGGCACAGAAAAGTAATTTTCCTAGGATCTAGGAGGGAGAAAGTGGTAACACTAAGCTTCAACCCAGGGAATCTGGCACTAGAGACTTGCTCCTACCCTCTGAGAACCTTTAAGTAAGTGGAGGAATAATGAACTACAGAAGGAATAATGAGTCACAGGAAAAGGAAAGGTGTGGAGCACCAAAGGTAAAACATGCAGAGTGGCTACTCCACTGGCACAGCTGCAATAGAGGCAGCAACCCTTGGGTGATGAGCTAGCACTGCAATGGGGTGGTCCTCGGCCACTGAGTAAAGGGCTAGGAACTTTATTTGAAGAATCGGGAAGCTACTGGACTTGTTTTCAGAAAAGGAGTAATGTGCTCTGGCTGCTGTCTTAGAAAAATATCTCTGGTGAGGACAGGAAGGCTGAATGTAAGAGGAGCGAGAATGAAGATTTAGAGGCCAGTCAGATAAGAGATGCTGAGGGACTGAATTAGGTGGAGTCATCTGAGTGAGAGAAGACAATGGAAACAAAAGGCCCTTTGTAGATAAGAAACCACTTTCTATCTGCTTCTGCTTTGCCATGGGGTCCCCGGTAGGAAGTGAATGGTGAAGACAGAGGTACATCCTGAAAAGAGGCTGACAGCAGTAGCTACCATCTTCAAGCAGTCCTCTGACCTCTTCTCAGCCTTCGCTGACTTACTTGATTTTCAAAACAATCTTGCCCCATCAGCACCTTCTCCCAAAACTCTCCCTTTCCCAACCTTGAAACTGAAAACTTACGCATTCCACATGCCTAGGACAGTGTTTCAGAGTGCCTCACTGCACAGCAAAGCCAAAAGTAGCCAGCACGATTCTGGCTTTTTCTGGTCCTGGTCCTTGGGGAGGTGGCTTGAATAATTCCTGGGGGTTTGGAAGCAGATGATGCTGTACTCCATTTGTAATTTCCTCACACTGTAAATTGTAGACATTACAGCCGGGCACTCTCTTTATGGCTTACTTTCATCTTGAAATGTTCCTGTGCTACATTTTCATGTAACTTATGCACCTCAAATGTTGTAAAAATTGCCGTAAAAGTCAGTATAAATGCAATAATGTCACGTCAGTCAAAGGCAGCAGAGCAGCCCTTTTGAGCAAACAATTGGGAAACTAGAGGGAAAACTCAATTGCTCCGTGTTGCAAATTGATTAAAGATATGAATCAGAAAATTAAAGGGCTTTTGGAGTTTAGGTTATTACTAACTGCTTTACTTTATGGAGCAATTACTTTGATTCTATCTCGAGTCCAGTAAAGTGACTGCTGGCATATGGTGAGATGGGGCCCTGTGTCTTTCTTATTAATGTGAATTACTCAAGATTGGGCTAAATGAATGCATACATGTGTCTTAGCCATGTGAATTCATTTCTTATGCAGTGTATCTAAAATTGTAAAGAAATAATTTATAGTTAGGGTCACAGCTCGATTAGCCTAAACCTACATGTTCTTCTCATCTGCCAGGAGGACAAGCCCTATTTTCAAAGAGTGAGATGTTGCAACAAGTCACCTGTATATTTAGTTCATATATTTTTAGACTATGTTGGAAGTGCAGAGAAGCATGGGGTATTGTGTACATGAGCTGATTTGTGCTACCCCCAGGTTTGGCCTATTGAGCTAAGTATTGAGATGTCAGCCTCATCTGATTATTTCAGTATCTGAAAGTCCATAATGAGATAGCCATTCCTTTCGAGCTTAAACCTTTTTGTACTGAGCTCCTTGTATAAGTATCATAGGATTGAAAAAACTGGAGCTCAGAAAAAAACCTTAGCAATAATTAATTTGGCCCTTTGGGCCTTGGCAGCCGGGAAGCTAAGAGCTAAATTTAATATTCAGTTGTAGTAATTACTCTGCGATGGATTCCTGGCCTAGCATGAGGCCAGGCACATTCAGTGGGTGCTCGGTGAGGGAAGGCTGAATAGAGGCATGAGAGATAATGAACAATAGTCACATTTATTATTGCTTACTGTGAGTGAGAGCTTGCAAGTGTGCCAAGTGCTTCACAAATGTTACCGTAATTAATCCTAACAATAGTCTTCTCAGCCATTTTCATGACCATTTTACAGATGAAGAAGCAGGCTCATAGAAGTTGAGAGACTGGTCCGTGTTCACCCTGCTTGGATTTGAAATCAGTTCTCTGTGATCTCAGAACCAGCAGTCCCATCTCCCATCCCAGGGAACGATCACATGGGTGCGTACAGGGACCTGAAATTAGGAAACCAGAGTTGCCCTGAGTTATTTAGAAAAACATGGCGTATCAGAACAGAGATTAGCTGTTCCTTATAGAGAGAAAAGTTTCCAGACAAGACGGTTTTGATGGTAAATGTGTTAGGAGTTTTGAGTCATCCTTAGGAAAATGGATCAAGAAGGAATATCGTTCAGCAAGAGAAGCACCAACCCACTGGAAATCAAGGAGGCTGGTGTGGGAAGTAGCCACTCAGTTGTGGCTGAGAAACCGGGTGTCACAGCTGGGCCTTGCACACTGCAGTTTTGTTGGCATCTGAATATAAATTCATTGATTGTCAGAATTCCCCTGTTCTGTTACTGTGCTCACCAAGAAGCCTTCTGGTTTGGTTTTGGCATCCCAGTTATCTCTGTCTACAGGCAGAAATGTACTGGCTATACCCAATCTGATTGGCACAAGAATTATGGTATCTGGGGTAGATTAATTAATGAGCTGTCTGATTTATATAGTGTCTCTGGGGTTAGTTGGAGACCATTCCTGGCCAGACTATTCATTCATGGGAGCTTACCAAACCGGGTTTCTGAGACTACAAAGCTGAGAGTCAAATCCTGGATGGCCAAGTTCAGGAGCTTAGAAGGCAAGTCTCTGAGGCCCCCAGGGCAGGCCAGTAATCACCCTTCCTCAATATGTAACTTCACATTTATTCAAATTTTTGTGAATTACTTTATAAATTATTATGCTCTGTTTTCTTTAACAATGCTTCTGAGTCCGCTGGTTACTATTTTATTTGTTCAATTTTAGTCATGTCTTATGAATAAGTTATTTCAGACTCTTTAAAAAAAAAAGGAGGTGGGTGCCAGGCACAGTGGCTAACTCCTATAATCCCTAGGGAGGCCGAGGTGGGTGGATCATGTGAGGTCAGGAGTTTGAGACCAACCTGGACAATATGGTGAAACTCTGTCTCTACTAAAAATGCAGAAATTAGCCAGGCGTGGTGGTACATGCTGTAATCTCAGTTACTTGGGAGGCTGAGGCAAGAGAATCTCTTGAAGCCAGGAGAGAGAGGTTGCAGTGAGCTGACAGTGTGCCATTGTACTCTAGCCTGGGCAACAGAGTGAGACTCTGTCTCAAAAGAAAAGGTGGGTAGGGGGCTTTGAAATAAACAGATGTGTCTGTGTGAGGAAAGCCCAAATCAGCAAGAAAGATGGTAGGACATCCTGCTATGATCAGAGTACTGAATGAATAAGGTACAGGGAAGTTATGGTAGAAAGAGGCAGAAAAAATAAGAAAGACAGTTTTAAACTCTCTAAAATTTTTGCCAAAGGAACACCCAATTGTCTCACATCTATTCATTCATTCATCTGTCTACTCATCCATCCATCCATTCATTCATTCCAGCCCCTACCTACCAAGAATTAGTCAGGTGCCAAACACGGTTGAACCTAGGAATGTAAGTGGAAGGTGATGATTCTATTAGCAAGGCAATCCAACTCTTCTTGCTAAATGTTTTATGCCACGTGCCATGCTCAGACATACTCATTACACAATGGCATGAAGGGTGCCTCTCTCACACTCCTGTGATTCCTTCCACCCTAGCCTTTTCCTGCACCTCCTTTCTGCAGGAGAATCAAGGAGTCTATAATAGGCAATGGAACAAACTTCTAATTGAGGTTTCCAGTTAGAAGTGGGAAAGGGGTTTGAGGTTTAGGACCTGGGGTTTTCTGTAGCTCTTGAATCATTTTATAACCCTAGCTTGCCGTATGTGTGAATAATTTTAAGAATGTAGCTGGAGATTTTCCCTAGGACTTCATGGCAGCTGGAGTCTGTGAGGTCTCCACTGTGTTCTCTGTGCTGCAGTAACTGCTCATTCTTGTCCCTTATCACCATCGCTATGACCCTTGCCTTGCCATTTCTCCGTCAGACTCCATGATCACCTAATCTCTTGAATTTACCAAAGCTCTATGCAGTATAATTTCATCAGAGGCCATGTCAGAAAAAGAAAGGAAATTCAGGAAGCTCTCTGAGCCTGTCTTCATGCCTCTGGATTGCTGTGCACTCACTGACTTGGCCTTTACTTGCTGGTCACAACTGGCCACCAAGTGGCCAGGGGAGTGCGATTGAAGGGAAGGTGTTTTCAGTAAGTGCTGCCAGTTTGCTCTGTGGAAATAGTATGGAGAACAGATCATTTCTACACAGTTTAACTCATCATTCCTTCATAAAATATTATCCATTCACTCATTCAGTCTTTCATCATCCATTTCTAATTATTCATTCATTTCTGTATTCATGTATTGAGTTCTATTGAACACCTCTTCTACAAAACTACAAGCTGGTGGAATTTCCAGGCTCCCTGTCTTGGTATATTTTCTTCATGAGCATATACTATTGTTTTACTCTTTTAAAAGATACTTTGAAAAGTAAGCCATGTTTCTAGAGCAGCTTCTGTATAGATTTTTATTGACTGGGGTTATGAACTGAATTGTGTTTCCTTCCCGTCACAAAACCCAATGTGACTGCATTTGGAGATAGAGTCTTTAAGGAGACAATTAAAGTCAAATGAAGTTACAAAGGAGGGGTCCTAATCTAGTAGAACTTGTATCCTTACAAAAAGAGGAAGAGACCCCGGAAATATGTTCACACAGAAAGGAAAGGCCACGTGAGGACACAATGAGAAGGTGGCTGTCTGCAAGCCAAGATAGGAGGCCTTGGGACAAACAAAACCTACAAACACCTTAATCTTGGACTTCCAGCCTTCAGAACTGTGAGGAAGTAAATTTCTGTAGTCTAAGCCACCCAATCTGTGGTATTTTGTTAGGAGAGCCTGAGTAGACTCATACAGAAGGGATGAAGGGATAATGTAACGTGGTCCTAGGTAATAAAAAACTTATGATATTAAATAATACATATTTTATATAAAGTATTGTTCGTATCTTACAGTAATGTTCCATTTAAACTGTCATTTCATAGGCTTACCTCATTTCAAACCTCTCACTAGCATCGCAGAGTAGAAATAACTATTATTTTTGTTGTTGTTTGTAAGATGGTCTCGCTCTGTCCCCTAGGCTGCAGTGCAGTGCCACAATCTCTGCTCACTGCAACCTCCACCTCCCAGGTTCAAGCAACTCTGCCTTAGCCTCTCAAGTAGCTGAGATTATGCTGAGTGTGGTGGTGCATGCCTGTAATCCCAACACTTTGGGAGGCCAAGGTGGGCAGATCACAATGTCAGGAGTTCAAGACCAGCCTGGCCAATATGGTGAAGCCCCATCTCTACTAAAAATAAGACTCTTATTATAATCCCCATTTTTGCAGAGGAGAGAAATGAGATTTAACAGGGGTAAGTGACTTGTTCAGACCATCTAGTTTGAAAGAGAAACTAGAACTGAACTCTATATACCTCAGAGGACTGTCTTACCTGCAGTGACAGGAAAACACCCGTAATACAACCACAGATGTTTTTCAGAGCATCAGATTAACAGAACATCAAGTTTAATGTGTAGATGCTTCCTACCATGACCACCCCTAGAATTTCAGCACACCCAATATAAAATGTGTATTCAAACACAAGGTAAAATCTAAGGCTATTTCAGCACTGTTAGCAGAATTACTACTTTGTTTTAAAGTTGGTTTCAACACCAAACTCCCCAGTACAGTCTCTTTAGAAAAAATTGATTTACACACATTTTCCATAAACATATCTATTGTGTAAAAAGTTATATAACTTTGCTAGAATCAAGCCAGTAATGTTGAAGAGATGCTGATAAGGAGACAAATAGCGTGCAGCTTCCTTCAATGGATAGTGGAGGGCTAGAACCTGTGACCTAAACATCCCTGGGTTCTGGTCTCAGTTACTTATCTGTATTCAGTTTAAATTTGGAGAAAGATTTGCTTTACAAGCATTTATTGATTTATCTGATAAACATATATAACTTTGCATATTCCTCCTTCTTCTAGAAATACAGTATTCCTCTTCCCTTCTTAGTAGTTCAAGTGGGTTCTGCCATGTTCTAACAGAACACACCCATGAACAAGCTGGGCCAATTATAGAACCTTAGCCTGTGGACATCAGTTGCTTATTCTGGTAATGTGGGCCTTTTAAAATATATTAATACAGTCAAACCATTAAAATATATTAATATATTAAAATACATTAATATATTAATACAGTCAAAAAGTTCAGCATTTTTGAACTCAGGTTGCAAAAGAAGTTTTCTCGCAATGTGATATGAGGCACTGGAGTTGTAAGCAACCATGTCTCTCATTACAAAAGAAGCTAGTCTGTGGTAGGAGAGAATGGAGCTGACACAGACAGAAGCATCGATGGGAGAGGAAGGTGGTAAAATCACAATTCCTGATTCCAGGTGTCCCTGAGGCCCATAACAGCCATGCCCTTCCTGCATCCAGTTGAACTCATAAGTTCTCTTTGTGCCTAAGTTCTCTCTGGCTCCGGTTGAATATGTCAATAGGGAGCAGAAGATCTCTTTCTACCAGTGAGGTTCTGAGAGTGTATATCAGTAATCCATTGAGAAGATGGTAGCAGGACAATTTAGATTTGTGCAATAAATGCTCAGCTGGCAAGAGTCGCTTCTTGGTAAAGGAAGAAAATGTAGGGAGGTGGCAAAAAAGCAACAGCCTCTCCCAGTTTCGCCAAGGATAAACTTTGCCTTAGAGAAAAAGCCCCTCCAACACACTACGAAGTCATAGTCATTATCAAATCCATTTGGCCTCCCACAGAAAATACTGGAAGCTTTGAATTGATTTTGATTTCTTCTGTTCTTGAGACATGCTGAGGTTCATGAAAGGCACTAGTCCATGCAGACAGTTCCTGATCCCTGGGCACAAGGGATTTGAGCTTGATTATTCTTATCCCAGCATGAAACAGGAGGACTTGGCCCATTCCCCCCAAGATCTCAGCCCTCATAAGACCCCTGGACCACAGAATGTGGGACTAAAAAAATTGGTTGAGCTTGTTCAAACAAAGTCTCAATTTCCCGACAAGCAGTTGGAACTTGGGGTTACATATTGAGGTAGACTTCAGACTATTTTAATGGCATGCAGAGACATGGCTCTCCAACCAATTGCCATTCAGGAAATGTTTATCAGTTCTGACAGCCACAAGTTCCACCCTGGCCAATTTTAGCTCCTGTGACTGGAAGTGACTTGGATGTTTGAAATTCTGTAAAACACAGGCTAGTTTTGAAATGGAGCCACAGAACTTCAACAGTATTCTGGCTTAGCTCTTAGGCAATTTAGGTCAAAATTCTCCTCTCTCTTCTAAACAGGGAAAAGCTTCCCTGAAAGGACTGGTGATAAATTTTCAATAAATCTGCTGCATGGCGGGAAATGAGAGATGAATTTTTTAAATGATTTATGAACCTGGGTGAAATGATATTTTTGTTGCTGTCCACTTTCCATAATTTTTCTCTTTTAAATTCCCTTTAGTGTCTTTTCAAGGAAACAGAAGAAAGGAGCCAGTGTCCTTTGGGAGTTGCCTCCAAGATAGTGAGCACAGCACAGGACTATATATACACATGTGTCTGTTCATGTGTGTAAGCAGCTTCACTTGGGAGCAACTGATAACTCCATTTATAAGTGTGCTTGCACTTAGAATTACTGTTTCTATATACATATCCATAGAGAAGGAAATATTTTATATAAGTACATTTTTGAGATGTTTCTTTCATTAAGAACTCTTACAAAATTTTTTTTACATAGTTATAGTCAATGCTCCAGCCTTATGTTTTATCTGCCCTGTATGTACATGCAAAGGGTGGGGTGTGGCTAACTGTGTATGTGTGCCTGTGTGTGTGCTGAACATGAGTTGAGCACCTGCTCTGGGTTTGTGCTATTTACTTTCCAAGCATTGTTTTTTTATTAAATATTCTCAAAAATTCTTGAAACAACTACTATAACATTTATCTGAGAAAAGACAATTGATCTCAGAGAGGTTGAGTAACTGGTCTGAATTACAATGAATGTGTGGTCTTTTAAGAAACAAATGGCCTCTCTGGTTTTATCTCTTCTTCTGTCTAAGGAGCACCCAGCCACAATCCTTGACAACAATGAATGTTACAACTCCTTTAGAAAATACCTATTTGGTCAGGCATGATGGCTTACATCTATAACCCCAACATTTTGAGAGGCTAAGGCAGGAGGATTGCTTGAGCCCAGGAGTTCATGACCAGCTTGGACAACATAGCAAGACTCTGTCTTTACTACAAATAAAAAAAAAAATTTAGCTTGGCATGGTAGTTTACATCTGTTGTCCTAGCTACTAAGAGGCTGAGATAGGAGGATCCCTTGTGCCCAGGAGTTCAAGGCTGCAGTAAGCTATGATTGTGCTGCTGCACTCTAGCCTGGGTGACAGATCAAGACTGTCTCTAAAAAGAAAAGAAAGAAAATGCTGAATTCATTCTATGAATCACAGTCATTGACTAAATTATCAACCTCATAGCCACCAGAAAAAAAGATGGACCCGCACTAAGGCAAGATCCTGGATTTGAAAAAATAAAGGGGAATGTGAACCCACATGTGGAAACTCAAATAATATGATTTACTAACACTACTGAAAATACAGTCACTTTAAAGAAACAAGTGACTAAATTCAACAGAAGGCACTTAAAGCAGTACTAACGAGCATCTGTATCATGCTTTTCTGCTCAGAGCATTAGCTCCAGTTTGATCTTTGGGTTTTATATCATGAGTACCATTGACAAATACATGTGCAGGCACACATTTGGGGCTACATTTTTAACTAGTCCTCTTTGGTATTTTATTCTCACTTTCATGACTACTTTAAAACACTTGATTGTCATATGTAGCCTAATTCTTTCCCCCCTTGTTAATTTTGTTATCTTTTTCCTCTTTGTTCTTTTTTCTCTCCTCCTTTTGTGCTAATTTTTATAACTCTTGTTTTCTCTCTCACTTTGAGTTTTTCTTTTCCATCCTTGCTATACTCACTTCCTGTTCTTCCTACTTTCTAAACATCCTTCCCATTTCCCTTGTCTCCAAAGCACTAACTGGGGATGGATAGAATTAGATCAGGATTTTCCATGGGAAACCCACTGGATTGTGCTGCCCTGGGATTGAGAAAGGCCCAGGAGGTCAAAAGGGCTGAATGTTCCTGTACTGGTCTTACAAACGAATCCTCTGGCTAGTGGCTTTTTTTTTTTTTTTTGGAGACATCTTGGGGCAAGAAAGAAGTGTTATCGTTATAGGACTGTTTTCCTGAATTGAAATCCAGTTGTGAACATTATTAGAAACTTTGAAGATGAGATGCCTGAGGCAAGTTAACTGGAAAAATGTGTAGGCCCCACCAGAAATAATACTCACTGCTCCTCTGAGTTAGTGGAAAGCTGCAGAGAAATCAGGTTGAGAAAACTTCATAATTCAGCCATAGACATTAGAAAAGAACCTTTTTTAAAATTACTTTTTTATTTCCATAGGTTTTGGGGGAACAGGTAGTACTTGGTTACATAAGTTCTTTAGTAGTGATTTGTGAGATTTTAGTGCATCCATCACCCAAGCAGTATACATTGAACCCAGTTTGTAGTCTTTTATCCCTCACCCTCTTCCCGCCCCTTCCCTCTGTGTTCCCAAATTCCATTGTCTCATTCTTATACCTTTGCATCCTCATAGTTTAGCTCCCTTTTATGAGTGAGAACATACTATGTTTCCTTTTTCATTCCTGAGTTACTACACTTAGAATAATAGTCTTCAGTCTCATCCAGGTTGCTGCAAATGCCATTGATTCATTCCTGGAAAAGAATCTTACTCAGAGAGACTTTCCACTATACTCAAGACACCCAAACTACCCTCTTGGTCAGAAAAGGACTCTTCTCCTGCACATGCATCCTGATTGACCATCTGGGTAGTGCATCGGTTTCCTAGGATTGCCAAAACAACAACAAAAAAACATACTGAATGGCTTAAACAACAGATATTTAAAGTACCAATCCTGGAGACTAAAAGTCCAAGACCTAGTTGTCTGTAGGGTTGTATCTTCTGAGGCTTGTCTCCTTGGCTTGTAGAAGACCATCTTCCTGTGTCTTCATATGGCTCTCCCTCTGTAATGTATATATCTGTGTCCTAATTTCCTCCTTTTGTAATGACACCAGTCATATTGGATTAAGGCCTATGCTAATGACCTTGTTTTAGCTTAATTACTTCTTTAAAGACTCCATCTCCAAATGCAGCCACATTCTCAGGTATTGGGGTAAGGTTTCAGCATATGAATTTTGGGAGCACAGAATCAGCCCATAACATGTAGTGAATAGAACATCTATGCAAATATTGCAGCCTCTAGTTAATGATGATGACAGATTCTCTCCTGCTGTGGAGTCTGGAGAATCTGAGAAGCATTAGCTTGTAAAATATTAAAATTGTGGTGGAGGAAACACATACCTGGATTCTTTGCTTTAATGCAACAGCTTGCCTCAGAGGCTCTGTTACTGATAGAAAGCTATTCCTGCAATAGAAAGCCCTTGGTCTCCATTGTGACCAGCAATAAGAATCCCACCAAGGGTGTGCTAACTTTCATGTTAAGCTCTGGCCTAGACAGACCCTGCCCTCTGAACATCTGTATCAGGACCATAGACTTATTTTCTTCATGAAAATGCCCAGGAATCAATTCTATCATGAGAAGATTTGGAATCTGTTTTCACCTGATATTGGGAAAGTAGAAAGAGGAGGATGCTAGAAGTTTGAAAGGACACAGAGACCTTGGAAATTATCTGTATCTGTTTCCTGGGCTTTTTGCATTTTGCCACCATCAGGGCTCCCAATTTTTGCTTTGTCAAATATAGATAGACATCAATGAATGTAAATAACATATTAACAACAAAAAGTTAGATGGATATAATCCAGACCAAAACTAGATATTTAAATGGAATAGTTTGTCCCAACAAGCAGACAAACAAATGCAAACAAGACAAAAACTCTCTTCACTTAAACATCTTGCCTTATTCTGACAAGAACTTCAGTGTGGATCAGGAGCCATCTGCTGACTCATGTTTGAAACCCTCACTGTTCTAGATCAGTGATGTTCAAACCTGAGAAAGTTCAGACACTCTACAAACTCAATTTGAGAAACATTAAAATCAAAGTTATATGTTTCACTTTGAATTTTACCTTGGTGCCAACATACTCATAGCAGTATTGACTTTTTCTTCTTTTCAAATGAGAGAGCTCAATGGAGAGAGGTCATAGGAATTAAAAAGCATGATTGGGCTGCAATAGAGCAAAAATCGCAAAAGATGCCTGTTTCCTCCCATCATGTTTTTCATTGTAAGATTTGAACATTTCTACAGAGAAGCTGACATAAGGACAGCCATTCATAAAAGATGGGTGTTGGGGTGCTCAGGAAATAAAGCAATGGCTGACAAAATAATAAAGGCTGCATCCTTCCGCTCTACTGTCTTTTCCTGCTCCAATTCTTAATCCCTTCTGCATCAGAATCACCCAGAGGACATGTTCAAACCAGATTGTTTGGCCAAAGTATATCCAGAGTTTCTGATTCTACAGGTCAGGGTAGGGCCTAATATTTCACATTGCTAATGATTTCCCAGGTGGTGGTGTTGCTGCTGGCTGGAGGGCAACAGGTTGTGAACCTTTGCTCCAACACAGTCTGAGAAGTGGAGCATCTTGACCACCCAGTACTGGGAGGCAGGAAAGAGCAAATGGGGAGAAGAAGACGCAATGGAGGAAGGACAGAATGCAGACCAAGAAGCAGCTCCAGGAGAGTGCGGAGAGATCCAGGGATTTGGGGATGTGAGCAGATGACTTCTACACAATACTTCTTAAAATAGTTGCTCTCTGCATTATGCTGGATGCTTTGAAAACAGACATTCATTAAACTTTAAAAGTCAAATGACTGCAAAAAAAAAAAAATCTTAATTTGAAAGCACAGAACCCAGGCACTTTAAAATTTGGTTGAGTACGCATGATTTTCCATCACCAGCTGTTAGGAGGATAATCAAGGATTAAATTTTCATTTAATCATTTTTAGATACAAATATACTTCTCTATCCTTCACCCCAACCCAAGCTGTTTGAAATATGGAACTCAACCTCTGGCTCCAAGTCTTCAGAGAACAAATAGATTTACTTTAGTTTTGTAAACTCATTAAAGTGATTCAAGAAATATTTAATTCCTATTTTCTAAATTAAATTTTTATGGTAAATAATAGTTTGTTTTGTTTTTACTGTAGAGTTCTCATGTTCCTGAATGGGTGAGGAGATGGTATTCTGTGTCTAGAAAGAAATCTGGGCAAATTATGTCTTATTTGAATCCAAGGCTTTTGTTGGAGATTGGTGGAAGTGGATATGAAGCGGGCGTGAGGAGGTTTCATAGCAGAACCAAAGAATCACATGCTAGAAGGGGCATGCGGTCATCCAGGACCATAGCTTTACTTTACAGGTAGGAATTCCTGGGTCCTGGGATGATCCCTGTGCTGAGCATCACACAGCCAGGCAGTGCCCATCCTGGGACTGTCAACCAGCTTATTCACAGTCTGAATGCTCTTGCCAGCTGGCTGTGTGCCTCCTCAAAGAACCAATAGAACTCCATTTCTATTAACTTGGTAAATTGTCATGTCCTGTCTTTGGTTTTGACTCCAAATCCCAGCACCCTGAGGAGAGACCCAGGAACCTAGAGGAGCTTGAAAGCTACCTGAAGACAAGCCCTGGACACGTGTCAGTCACTAGGCATCTCTAGCCCACAGCAAGTGAGCTAATGTATTAGAGGCCACACACATATTTCCATCATATGACTGAGATGATGAAAATTTGGAAAGGGGTCCTCAGGGGAGGAGGAGAGAAGTGCAAATACAAACCATCCAACTGCACAATTTGGTGAAGTTTTTGCTTCCATAGACTGTGAAATGACCTCAATTTTCATGCTTTGAAGGCCTGCAGGCAGCTGACTGGATTTTGCTTATTCTCTGGGAAGAATCCACACTCCCTCGTCTCTATGTTCGAGGAGAGAAATCCTCTATTTGAATCTTCTTTATTCCAGCAATCTTGTGAAAATAAGAAGTCACGGAGGAGTCGAGTGGGGGGGACCCTAAGCCATCCTCTGGGGCCTGGGTTTCTGTCTGCAGTAGCCCGGAGTGGGCCACATTCTTTCTGCCCCCTACCGCTGTCCCAAGGAGGCCAGTGATACTGGCAGGCTCAAGTCAAGCTTTGCCAAACCAGAGGGAAGGACTTCCCACCCCTTCCCTGGGGCAGTCCTGGGCAGCTGCCCACATTTACTCCGATTGATTCCAGCTGCACAGTGCCTGGCTGGCCTGGCCTTCTGTATTAGTAATGCTGCGTGAAGGGAAAGGAGTACCAGCAAGCTCACTCCCCTACCCATGCCCTTCACCTCCACGTGGCCATCTTGCCAATTCTCTCACCATACTTGCTTCCATTTCCTACTTCTTGCCTTCTCTCTCTTCTTTTCCCATTCCCTCTCTCTACTTTCCATCCTCCCATTCCTCCCAAACACACTGTGCTACCCTTCCTCCTTCTCTCTGCATCTTTTCTGGCTCTGCCTTTATATCTACCCAACCTTTCACCCTTTCCCGGGGGCTGTTCTCACACCCCCATGTTTCCTCTTCCTACTGCTGGCTCTCATCACCTCTAGCATCACACCAGAGTTAAGCCATCCTCATTGCTCTTTTTGAATAGAGAGATCATGATTTTGCACAGCTGCAAGCAGGATTGAGCAAGACGGTTCTTTACGACATGGTCTTTTGTGGCCAGAAAGGGAGAGCACATTTGTGTGTGTGTAGCAGCTTTGTCCGGGGCTCCATTGTCCAGCATTCAAGAACAGATCCTTAATTTGCCAGAGGATCATGGATAAATACACAATTTGCTTTAAAAGACTCTTGATTGAAACCTTTGGAGAACTCTACCTCTGGCCGTGGTTTCAGAAAGCAACTGCCTGTCATCTCAAGATGTTAGAGTCAACAGCAGGTCTGCTCAGGACCACATGTTTATTTTCCACAGTGGCATGTGCTAGGTCACGTGGTGTCCATTTAATTTCCACGACTGACATTCCACAGATCTGAGATTTCATTTCTCTGGGATTATTTCAAATACTTGTGGTTTTAACTAGCAGGGGGAAAAGTAAAATATATGTGTGTGTGTGTGTGTGTGTGTGTGTGTGTGTGTGTGTGTGTGTATCTTTAAAAAGGAAATGCATAAGCCACCAGCCCCAACACCTCCTTCAATGGTGTTCTTGGCAGAGTTTTGTGGGCAGCTCTTCCGCCCTTTACCTCTCAGAAACCTCCAGGCAGAGGGATCCCAGAGAGCACAGAAAGGCCCAGATGAATGGCTTTCTAGAGATCTTAAAAGACTAAGGCTTTTGAATTGACTTCAGCCTTTCATAATTGGGGCAGTCATTGTACTTTTGATTCCTGACACCTCCCTTTGTCTCTCCCACTGATGAGCTGGGTTATGGGGCTCAGCGTTCTGGAGGTGCCGGAACAAATGTCCACCCCTATCCCCAGGGTCCTTGATTTTTCCTGGTGAAGAGACTGGTGGTACCTTTTATCTAAAATTCCCTAGTTCGATCTCAGACGGTAGAGGAGAGAGGAGAAAACGCTTATTGAAGTATTTGGATTGTTAATACTTCATGGGGAGTTAAAGGAACAGATATAGTCAGATAAACTATGGCTGCTACAGAAGAATGAGGTATCAGTGACAGGGCCAGCCCAAAGCTAAATTGTGGGGAAAAAATAGGATGACATCATCTTCATTTCAATCACCCCCTTCCACCTCTTTGAATTCCACTGGAACTTGGCACTTTTTTTTATGACCATCCAACTGCCTGGAAAACTCCTTATAGGTGTGTGGTGCAGGGCCGAGAATGGCCTTCTGTGTTCTGTCTGTCCTCTGTGATTTTTGCAAGTCCAATGTCTCATTCCCTCTTAGCCAATCCTTTGCAAAGGAGCAGATAAACTCAATTTAGTGAAGACATCTTAACTGATCATACTTTTATGTTGCTCCTCTGATGTGATAATTTGATTTGAACAAAGGCCTAGTTACCCATGATAGAACGATCATTAAGACAGATTCTGGAAGGTTCAAATCCAACAGGAAACTTGCTACCACCGGTTGATGACCAAACCACTAGAAGCTAGAGGTTTGCAGTTTTTACTTCTCAAAACTGTTTTTCTTGACTGTATTGGGAAAGAAAGGGAAAAGGGTTAAATCTCAGGAATAACCTAAATTAGGACTTTGGAACGTCAGCTCTGGAAAGACCTTGAAAGGTCAGCCAGACATCATAAGTACCCTGTGAGGTCCCTTAGCCTGCGGCTCATGGCAAGCCCATGAAATGGCCGTATGTTATCTCTTTACACAGACTGGTGTTGCTCTTGTTTGCGGATTGCATGTTCTAATGTGGAAAAATTATATTTGTTTACATCTCTATAGGCAATGTCAGACATTAACTTTTGTCAGCTCCTGCTACCTTTATCTTCTTTCCTGACACCTTCACCATGTTCTTCTGAAGGACCCATCTGAAAGAGGGACAATGTAGTCAAGGTGGGCTTTTGTCAAACAGATGGAAGTGAACATCAATCCGATCACTGCATTTGGATCCATTGACTCTATTTTATAAGGTGGCAATTCGATTTTGGAAATTAATTGTTCCAGGGATGATTGACACAGGAATTTTTGATGAATCCACACATAATAGGCTAAATGGTCTAGGAAGTTATTCTAACTTTTGTGTTTACCAGTGCATGAGACACATGTAATCCTAATGCATTCCTTATGGCCCTTCTGCCATTACTGAGACTTTATATGTCAATTCTTAAGCTCCTTCTCTCTTCTTTTCGTAAAATTGCAGGTCAGCTATTGACCGGAAAGAAAAAAAAGTCAATATTTCAATCAAATTTAATCTATCAAATAATGAACTAATAATTAAAATATGTAAGTCACGAGGTTTTAAAAATTACTCACAGTGGTTAATATTACTTCCCATTGATTTCCTTATTTCTGTGTAGCTCTTGGTGAAATAATGAACTAATAATTAAAATATGTAAGTCATGAGGTTTTAAAAATTACTCACAATATGGTTAATATTACTTCCCATTGATTTCCTTATTTCTGTGTAGCTCTTGGTGAGCTGAAAATATTGATATATTGGAGATTTCCTCCGTTTCTTCAACCTCATAGAGCAGGTTCCTCAAAGTGTGCCCTGGGGAGAAGGTGTAAGATCACTGGTATTAAGTGGGATCCATGGGCCCCAAAGTTAAGTGTGTTTATATTACCTAGGTTGGCTAAAGTTCAATCTCTTTCTTTAAGGACTTCTCCCAAGTTTCAATACTTACGTGCATTCGTTTTCATGTAAAAGGTGGCAATTATCAAATATTTGAACCACAGAACACCCTCTGGGAGGAATATCAGGCACAACTAGTGCTCACAAGGACTACTGCTCCCAAATGAAGCACTTTGGAAAACACTTGTAATAATACTGGTAATAATAGCAACACAATAGTCACAAATGTCACTAGCATTACTGAGCACATAGTATGTGCCAAGCACTGTTCTTCATACATGGGATGTCCTAGACACCTGTTTCATCCTCACTACCATCCTATGAGAAAGCTACAGTTATAACCCCCAAGGCATAAAGGGCATAAATCACTTTTCCAAGATCACCAGCTCTTACTTTAGAAGATGTGACTTGAACGAGGCTGACTGACACTAAAACCTGGACTCTGCACTGTCACATTGGGCTCCCATCCCTCCTTTCTGTGATGGGAGGTTGACAATGGTAGGACACAGTGCCCAGGAGCCTACTATAAGCCCAGAAGTGCCCGCATCCCATTTACTGCCCCTGTTGCAATAGTGAAAACATTACCAATATCAGGAGTAGGAACATTTGGTCAATATCATTATTTCCTATCTGAAGTATTTAAACCTCTGAAATCTTAGAACCATTGCAGAATATCCTATAGCCCACAATTTTGCACCCAATTTTATCTGCTTTCTTATGGATCCAGCTGTATAAGTCTGGACAAGCTAGGTACTTTCGTCTTCTCAACTGAACTTTAAGCTTCTTGTGGGCAAGAACCCTTCCTAATGCTTCATCCTGACTTAGTAAGTGCAAATTATATTAATCAATTGATTTGGATGACCATTTTAACCACCATCCTTTTATTCTTTGCTATAGAATCTTATTTTCTGGTAACATCATCCACATGGTCCTTTGCAGTTTGCAAATGCTTGACCTGTACTGAGATCATTGATCCCCATGACAGCTAAGTGAGGGAGATGCAAGTTGACTCTCCCCTTTCCAAAGATGACCAGGGAGGTGACTTGATCAGGCTCCTAGAGGAGAGTTTGAAGGTGGAAGAACTGGAACTCATTGTAAGCTTTTCAAATCCAGACCTTCCACTTCTCTCAGCTGCCTTGATCTCTGCCTCACCTCAGAGAAGTGCGATGTCTCATCCAGGAACTACCATTCTCCTTGGAGTGTGTCCCTCCACATGCTGACATTGCCACACTCACATGTGGGTTCCCCTGAGCTCTGCAGCTACACTGCCTTCTAACCCCTACAGTTGCTCTTCAAATAGAAGGCAGTTGTTTTGGCCTGCAAGACATCAGGCAGAAATGAAAAGAAGAGAAAAGGAAAAAAAAGGAGAGAAAAGAAAGGGAAGTTTGGAAGACTTCAGTGCTACAGTTTTATCTCCTCTCTCCTGATCAGAAGGTTGAGAAGGATCCCTATCACTCTGGAATAATGTTTACGGTTAGGACAGCAATGAAGTTCCTTGGAATCATGAATTATGTCCACTGTAGAGTCATAGAGGCCAAACAGGAAGAAATAATATGTTGGAAAGAAATGACAACCCAGGGAAGAAGAGAGAAATAGCATTGGGATAATTCTCCATGGCACAATTGCTGCTGTCTGCAAAAATGAAAGGAGTTTACAGTGTGCCCCAAATCTATGGGACTTCATTTCATACAAATGGCACCAAAAGAATGATCATAAAGATAGCTACAGACTCAGGATTCCAAGTTGGCTGCCTTATGTTTGGCCAGAAATAATTTACAAGTATGTAAGTGGGAGAAATACAAAGAGAAGGAAAGGTGAAGAGTAAAGATAACAGTGATTCATAAGTTGAATGATGATTTTTTTTTCTTCTATGGAATAATGCATTCAGTAAGGAAACAAGCATGTCTTCAAGGGCACTGAAGGAGCACTGCACTTTAGATATTGAAAATGGAACCAAGAAGAATGTGGCCAAAATGCTTAACAAGAAGGGTGTTATTTTATTTCTTTAGTAACTGCTAAGCATTGAAGCTCGAGTTGACTCTGAAGGCATATTCTTGGAAGAAAAGAACATAAAGTAATAATTTGGGAAAGTATATGGCAGGATTTTTTTTTTGTCCCCTAGACAAGAGAAAAAAGAAGGGTAGAGCACAAAGCTTGAGCACTGGGCTCACTATTTCTGAATTTGTCTTCTCAGATATCGTGCTGATGGAATGATTTTTTGGTAGAGGGGGGATGGGAGGGAGGGATGTCAAAAAGCTAACTACTCCCTTAGCAAACTCTGACAGACTTCAGGAAAGACCAGTTCTAGCACTAGAGAATTTTCTGTTTTCCAAGTTTGTTTAAATATATACAGATGACAAGTTGACCTGAAGCAAAATTGTGAAATAGGAGAACATTGGCTTTAGGCCTTCTGAATCAATCCATCTTCAGATATTTATTAAGCAGCTCATCTGGACAATGCATTGTACTAGGGAAGGCAAAAGCACAAATCACATGTACCCCTGCCCTCGAACAACCTATAGTTTAGGAAGGCGCAAGTTGCTATACCCAGAATTAAATAGTATTCTGAGTCACATCATGAAGCAGCAGGAAGAAAGATCTTATTGAGATATTTAAATGTTAAGAGCAAACACTCTGTAGCATTTGCCATGTTGCAAGTCAACTTTTAAAAGTTTTACACCCGTTTACGCTACTACTAGATACATACCCAAAGGAAAATAAATTGTTCTGCCAAAAGACACATGCACTCATATGTTCATCACAGTGCTATTCAGAATAGAAGAACATGGACTCAACCTAGGTGCTCATCAAGAGTGGGTTGGATAAGGAGAATGTGGTACATATATACCATGGCATACTACTCAGCCATAAAAAGTAATGAGATCATGTCCTTTGCAGCAACATGGATGCAGCTGGAAGTCATTATTGTAACTGAATTAACAGTGCAGACACAGTCAAATGCCACCTATTTTTACTTATTAATGGGAGCTAAACATTGAAAACACATGGATATAATGATGGGAACTGCAGATACTGGGACTACTAGAGTGGAGAGGAATGAAGTGGGGAAAGGGCTAAAAAAGCTATACATTAGGAACTGTGCTCACTACCAAGGGAACAGGACCATCCATACCCCGAGTCTCAATATCATGCAATATACCCATGTACCAAACCTACACATGTACCCTCTGAATCCAAAATAAAATAAATTTTTAAAATTAAAAAAATAGTGGCCGGGCGCGGTGGTTCACAGCTGTAATCCCAGCACTTTGGGAGGCTGAGGCAGGTGGATCATGAGGTCACGAGATTGAGACCATCCTGGCCAACATGGTGAAACCCCATCTCTACTAAAAATACAAAACATTAGTTGGGTGTAGTGGCGCGCACCTGTAGTTCCAGCTACTCGGGAGTCTGAGGCAGGAGAATTGCTTGAACCTGGGAGGTGGAGTTTGCAGAGCCGAGATTGCGCCACTGTACTCCAGCCTGGCAACAGAGCAAGACTCTGTCTCAAAAACAAAACAAAACAACAAAAAAACCACACATACACACACAAAAAATAATAAAAACAAAATATTAAAGCTTTGCAAATTGCATCCTTTTATCTTTAAGAGAAGCTTATGAGATCAGTTCTGTCACTACCCTCATTTTATAGATTAGGAAATTATGACACAGCTGGTCAGCACTGGAATAGGATGGGAACCAGCAACACAAAACTAGAGCATGGGCCCTCCACCACTATACCTGCTGCTCCTCATGGAACACTGCAATGTTCAGCAAAAGGGGAGTGAGCCAGGCAGTCACACTGCAGGGATTCTGAGGGAGGGGATGCCACAGTCATCTTTCTGGTCTGGACTCTCATTGTGTGCTTTGAGCCTAGCCATAGCCCTGTGAGGGAGAGAGGGTAGGCCCCTATTAATGAATGCCCATGTCTACAATAGAAATGATTGAACAACTTTCTCAAGGTCATGTCACCCTAAACAATAATTTGGTGAAGCCAGAATGCTAAAGAAATAAGATCCTTCCTGGTAGTCCTGGTAGTCAGAGCTTCCCACCCTGGACAGGGGGCCACCTCACTTTGTAGTCTAGGCACAAGGCCCTGTCCTGAGTACCTGCTGCCTTACTATCATTCCTTCATTTGACAACATTAATTGAGCATGCTGCTGCAGTCTGAACATCAAGGAGAGGATGGAACAAAGGCATCTCCAGCATGAGCCAGAAACAGTGGCCAACCCCTGAGACCTTGATCATGGCTTTACACCTTGTATTTTGAAAGAATTTTAAAATTACAGAAAAGCTGCAAAAGTAGTACAGAAAATTCCCATGCGTACTTCCTCCAGCTTCTCCTGTTAACATCCTGCATACACGTAACACAAATATTAAAACTGAGAGATTAATGTTGGTACGATATTATTCACAAATTCAAGACTTTATCTGGATTTCACCAGTTTTTCCAGCTTTTGTTTTCTGTTTCAGAATCTAATCCAGGGACCTACGTCACATTTAGTTCTCCTTGTTTCTAAATCTCCTCCAATCTGTGTCAAGTTCTCAGTCTTTCCTCATCTTTCATGACCTTGAAACTTTCAAAAAGTCTTGGTCATTAATTTTGTAGAATGTTCATCAGTGTAAGGGTAGCTGATATTTTCTCATGATTAGATCGTGGTTATGCATTTTTAGTAAGAAATTTACCAAGGAAGTGATGTGTTCTTCGCGGGGTATAAGATCAGGTGTTAGTCATATTGATGGAGCCATTGATGGAGGCAATATTAACCTTTATTACTTGGTTAATTGGTGCCTGCTCAGTTGCTCCACTGTAAAGTTTCTTTTCTTCTCATTTGAAATTTATGGACATCTTAGAGGAGATAGTTTGAGATTATACAAATATTCTGTTTCTCTTCAAGCTTTCATCTACTGGTTTTAGCACACATTGATGGATCTTGCCTGTACCAATTCTAATGTAGAGTTTCAATGATGATTCTTTATTTCCCCCATTTTCCTAAATTTACTGAGTAAAATTCTTCTGGAAGGAAGAGGTGTTTCTTCTGCTATGTTTTTTTATTTAAGTGTTTATATGTATCAGTTTTAACTCATGGATATTTGTTGTATTCTGCTGTTGCAGATTGGGTCATTGAGAGCTCCTTCAGGTTGGTTTTTCTGCCCTTTTCATCTGCCCACATTCTGTTTAAAGCACTTTCTTGCTTTTGGCCACTGCAATATGTTCCAGGATCATTTTGTATTTTCCTTACCACAACTTTGGAATCAACCAGGTCTCCAAGGACTCCAATAAACCAGGATTCCTTTTATTGGGGAATGGTATTTAGAAACCAAGATTTGGGCACTAGGTATACCCATTGCTACTGTTGTGACATTATTCCTAAGACTCCTCAGCAGACAGAGCTTAAAAATATACTAATGGCAGGCCAGTTGCAATGGCTCACACCCCCGTATTCTCACCACTTTGAGAGGTCAAGATGGGTGGATCACGAGGTCAGGAGTTTGAGACCAGCCTGGCCAACATGGTGAAACCCCTTCTCTACTAAAAATACAAAAAATTAGCTGAGTGTGGTGGCACACGCCAGAAATCCCACCTACTCTGGAGGCTGAGGCAGGAGAATTGCTTGAACCCAGGAGATGAAGGTTGTGGTGAGCAGAGATCACACCACTACACTGCAGCCTGGGTGACAGAGCAAGACTCCATCTCAAAAAAACAGAAAACAAAAATACACACACACACATACACACACACACACACACACACACACACACAGGCTATTAACACAAGCATATACACTGTCTTTTCTAGCTGTCTATTAGAATCAAAGGTGTCATTATGAACAGTATGAATCAAAGGTGTCAGTAGATCTACCTATTTATCATCTAACTATGAGATATGAGTTCATACACCTCTGGTTCTAATCCAATACCATAGAGTTCATTATAGCCCTCCTATTTTCATTTTTATTGCTCATTGTTTGTTTATTCATTTTCCAACAGTAAAAAGGAACAGTTTTTTCCAACAGGATATTAGGTTTTTCCAACCCGTTCTCATTTTTGACAATATATTACTTCTCAAAGCTATAATGCACATCAAGTATTTTCAGAATTATTAACCCATACTCTTTTGAGAAATAAATTTACTATATCACAGTATTTTTATGTAGTTTTATCTTTAGCCTTAGTGTATTAGTCCAGTTTTACACTGCTGATAAAGACATATCTGAGACTGGGTAATTAATAAAGAAAAAAAGGTTTAATGGACTCACAGTTCCACATGGCTGGGGAGGCCTCACAATCACAGCAGAAGGCAAGGAAGAGCAAAGCCATGTCTTATGTGGTGGCAGGCCAGGGAAAATGAGAGGCGACTGGAAGGAGAAATCTCTTATAAAATCATCAGATCTCGTGAGACTTACTCACTACCATGAGAATAATATGGAAGAAACCACCACGATGATTCAATTATCTCCCACTGGGTCCCTCCCACAACACAAGGGAATTATGGGAGCTACAGTTCAAGATGAGATTTGGGTGGGTGCACAGCCAAACCATTTCATTTAGTATATGGTTTTTGAGTTTTGAAAAACAGAAACTTGAGCTTTCAGCTGTACTTTTCTGTGTGCGGGCCATATCTCTCCTGAGGAGTTATGTTCTAGAGATTTAACTTTAAGAGGGATGCCAGCAAAGTAGAGAATATCCAGAAAAAGTTGGTTAAGATGTTGAGGATTTCAGAAACAAGACATTCATTAACCCAGTGATTGGGCCATGTCTTTGCATGCACCTGTGCATTCATTCAGTTATCACTGGTCCACTCGCCCATTAAAAATCATTTATTTGGAGTGTACAACACACCATAGTCTATTAGCAACAAAATAGTGGGATTGTTGAGGTTGAATCAGAAGTCAGAGTAAGGCTATGACAATTTTCTTCAAGATTATGAAGAGTTCTCATGTAGAATAAGAATTAGACTTTATCCTAACTACCTTCACAGAGCCAAACCAGGACCAATGGGCAGAATTTAGAGTGAAGCAAATTTCAGTAAGAAAGAATAATTCTTAGAATAGTCCAACAATTAACTGTGCCATCTTGTAGAGTTATGATCCTCATGGCTGGAAAACTCTGTCAGAGGCTAGGAAGTGAAGCAAGGTCCTCTAAGGTCCTTCTGAAATATGACTCTCTGTGGTTCTATGACATACCCCTTGACAGCCAGAGAGTCATTTGCCTTGTGTCTGCCTACTCTTTCATTTTATTTGGACTCTTGTCAAAGGCACTTGGCTTGATAGAGCACCGTCAGAGATGGCAAGATCTGCACATGAGTAACAGATTCTGTCACGTTAAGAGGGAAAGGAAATTGTAACCTGGACATTTAAAATTGGACGCTTTAGCCATCATTTAGTATTCACTGGCTGAGTAAAAGGTGCTTCAGGAATAAGCCTGAGGAGAGGGTAAGCCCATCATTTGGAAAAGAAGTAGAGACAAAGGTAATTTATAAGCAGAGAGTGAATTGCCCTATTGTCACTGTTTTTGGAATTGATTTCAGGTCAACAAATATTTGTCAAGCACCTAATATGTGCTGCGTATCATTTTAGGTGCTAGGGACAGAACAGTTATCAAAATAAACAAAAATCCTTGCTATCAGGGAGTGTACCTTCTACTAGGCAGGGACAGACAGTAGTTAATTAAGCTATACAGCAGGTTAAAGTTGATGCATAAAACCGATTAAATAAAAAACAGGTTAAGGAGAATCAGGCTCGCCAGGGTAGGAGGTTGTCATGTAAAATGAAGAGGAGTTTAGGGTGAATCTCCTGAAGGTCATCCTGAAGATGACCTTGACTGGAGACCTACAGGAGGGATGGAGGTTATTGCTGCCAGCTGTGCATCCTGCAGAATGTGCTGGAACTGTTTTTCCTAGTTCCCTCCTGCTTCAGTGAGGCCATGCCATCAGTCCTGACTAATGAGCTAAGAGAGGAAGTGAGCATATTCCACCTATGCTGCTACATCTAATGGCATTGAATTTGGGATTTCAGTTCTGACGGGTTCATCTCCTACTTGCATTGCACTAAAGCCTGAGAAGGGGAGCAGGTCTTGGCCATGCCATGTGAACTGTAGGGTTCTTTAAAGTCATTGGTTTTATTTACAAATCTGGGATCCTTTCATTTGTATTCTCTTAACTTATGTACAGATGAGTTAACTACACTTTACTGAGGGTAGGGCCTCTTCATAATTATTAACCAAGGCTTTATTTTCATGGAGAAGTCAAACTAAACTCCCTTCAAAAAAAAAATCAGGTTGTTCATACTTCCCTTATAGCATTGTATGGCTATAATGCTGTGAAATTCTCACTATAAACTAGAGATTATCAGTTGGTATGTGGCAGTTTTCTGGGTGCCAATTACCCTTCACAGATACATTGCCAAATCATACATACAACCACATGTACAATAACTTCATTACAACTGAGGACCCATAATTGTATAGCTGTAGCTGTCAGGCCAAATGCTGATCTGAGTGATATAAATACTTCTGCTATATGTCAGGGGTAAGGAATATAGTGTGTGATCAAACAACTACCAGCCTAACATCCTGTATTTTTATATAACATGTAAGAACATTGCTTTTTGAGTTAATAAGAGAATGGAGTCAGGGCAGTGACACATCTCCTCAAACATGGCATAGATCTGAAGGGAAACCAGGCAAACCGTGTGTACACTAATGTGGAAGCTTTTATGGGCACTGGGAGATTCTCCAATGGTACTAGTAATGCATTCTCCTCATGGACAACTTGTTTAGGAACATTTAGTATTCAGTGTTCTGCCAAAAATTCCAATTATTCAATTCAAAAAATTCTGACAACACATCCGGACACAGGCCTGTCCAGTAGAGTCACGTTTTCAAACATGAGGTAGATGGGAATGTCGTAGCAGATCTACTGAGATCTGATCCTCCTCATGCAGCTTACAGGAGGCGGAGCTGAGAGCCTGACTTTGTCCGCCAGTTCAGACCTCTGGATCTCCATGCTCTGCTGCCACAACATTTTCCGAGCACCTACCCTTCTGGTTCTCCTCACCACACTCTTCCTAGCCCCAGCATCGTGATGATACCATGCTCTATTCCACTGTTCTATCAACCCTTTTTAGGCTCATGGCATCCATTGTTGGGGAAACTGGGTATTTTTAGGAGTGTGAGCTAGCCTGCCCATCCATGGGTAGTCATTTTCAAATACTGATCATTATCAGTAATGCAATCACTATTGAATGTCTACTGTGTGCCAGTGCCAGGCACTGAGATATAATCATGAACTGCAAATGTTCAGATGTCACAGAACATCGGATCTCTTGTTTCTAAAGTTCTCTGGATCCTGTGAATCACACCCCTACTTGCCATTTATGTAATGTGGAAGACTTTCCTGGACAGAAATATGATCACTATTGTTATGGGAAACATAAAGGCAAGAAACCAAACATCCTGACACCGAGGATACTTAGATTGCAAAGGTGTTTTCCAATGACTGTGACGGAAACCGGATCCATAGCAGCATTCAAGACCAGACTAAACAGAATTATAAAGAGATAAATTGTAGAGAACAGTTTGGCATGGACTGAAATATGGGCCTGTTTTGTGTTCTTTCATCTCAAGTCCATGACTGTAAAAATTTTATTTTCTGAGAGATTTTGGTTTGTTTTTATGCCTCTATAGAAAACATAGTTCAATGCCTACACTGCAGCCTTGGACCATCAAATGTCGTGCGTTCATCTCCATTTGTTTCATGCTCATTAATCACGTCCACCCTTTCCCCTGCAAAAAATTGTAATCTCCAGGGAAGGGAGAGCATTATAAAATTTTATTCTGTAAATCTCACAGTAACTAGAACAAAGTTGAAGCAAATACCAAGTGCCCAACAAGTATGTGTTGATAAACTATGGGTTTATTTGACACAGATATCTAAGCCCTAAACTAGGATCTGGAGAATGTAAATATGTTTTTCCTCAAACTATAGGAGAAGTAGAAGAAAGGCCACAAGTAGTTAAATGTTCATGTAAGAGTTAAACAGAAATGCTGAGAAGTAATACTCGCCAATAGCAAAAAAGAGATAAAAAAGTCTCAAATATGTGATAAATAAATGGTATGATATGATCTATGCAACCGCCTTGAATGCTTTGTTTCATAAACAGTTGGACTCAAACTGAGAAGATTTTGTCTCAGCTGAAGTGAAAAAGAATGCTCTGATTTTTGTCCTGTTTTGTCCTGCTGTCTCTTTGGGATAGCGACACAGTTACATGAAGTCTAAATGTGTGGCATGTGAGAGATTTGGAAGCACTTAGTACAAGCAATCATGAGCAGCTATGGTCTTGACCAAAAGGTAGTGGACAGGTGGTAAAAACTCTGGACTGTAGGCATTTCATCTATTGAATGGAGAAGGGTAGAGAGCTGGTATCCACCATGGCTCAGACTGGCCAAAGGTTGAGCTTCATATGACAGATGAGGCTGGACAGTCAAGCATGAACTATGAGAGTAATTGGAAAGGTCTATTGTCCAGCAAAGGTAGAGGAATTGAAGTGGAGGCACCAAGGGGAGTTCTGATCTGGGTGGAAAGAGTGTTCAGCATCACTTTGTGTCCTTTATGCTGGTGTGTGTGTGTGTGTGTATGTGTATGTACAAAATGGGAAAGGAGGAGGCTTGGGTCACTAACAATGACCACTGACAGGAGGGAAACACTGAGGGGAGTTCCTTCTTCCCAAAAGAGATCTGAATGATCCAAGCTGTATAGACCAAATTAAGATAAACAATGAGAATGACCTGGACCTCATTCCCAAGGCTCTCCCCTTTCACTTTCACTACTAGGGCCCTCTTCACTCAAAAGCAGAGTGGATGGGCAGAATTTCAGTTGTGCTAGAAAGGTTCTTCTCATTGCAGCTGATGCCTAAAGATATTCCTCTGGTATAATATTTTGTTTTGAAGTAAGGATATCCCATGTAGAAAAACACAATGAAGTTTTAACTGTCATTTGTACATTAGTGAGGCTGTTCTTCAAATCCTTCCATTTAGGGCAAGAAGTAGAGGGCAGACATTGATAGATGGGGAGTGTAGCTGATAGTACCAGTATACACAGCCCCCAGCCTCACTATTCCCCATATGACATCTTTCTGCAAGTCCCTGAGAGTGCCTGAGTGCCAGGGGTTAGTGCCTAAGTTCCAGCCACCAACACCTCCATCATCAGTCAAACTACCTTTGACTGATGATGAAATAGATCAGGCTAAGTCTACAACTAGATCTTGGGCTTCATTCACCAAAACCAGCAAATGCAAAAATACTCTAAAAAAGTGAGGAAGCCCAAAAGAAAGCCTTGTTGATTTTAAGCAAAGGCAAATTTAGCTTTCCGCAGGATATCAGTAATTATAGCAGGAAAATGCCTTCTTTTGTGTGCGTGAGGTAAAACAGTTCTGTAGCAATTTCCCTTTTCTGCTTCCCACACACTTGGTTCCCCTGCAGCTTAGATGGTGGATCCCACTTTCCGATAAAGAACATTGGTGATGCTTCTGCTTGAAAATCAAGTGACATTTGCAGAGCCTAACCAAGTTAGAAGAGCAAAGGAAAAAGTAATTCTTATCCAAGCAAGTAGTTCTCGTCAGCTCTTCCCCAAGGGAAATACCCTCTGTTGTGTAGGCTAAGATGTGACAGGCCAGTCCAGTTTTAGTTCTCTCTAGCAATGATTGCTTTTTCCTTTTCCCTTGGGAGGTGATTGTAGGAACTAAAAGACCATCTTGGCTTAGAATCCAGAAAAATCAGGAAATTCATGACTTGAATGGAAATACAGACTGATAATTAATTGTAATTCATGACATTATTCAAAAGAAGATAGCAGCTGGAAAGCAACTTTAAAAGTATACCAAAACATACAATGATAAAAAGCTACCTACAGTGGACAATCTGGAAAAAAAAAATGAAAAAGGTAATCCCCTTTACAGTAGCCCCAAATTAAATACCTAGAAATTAACCAAAGAAGTGAAAGAACTCTATAATGAAAACTACAAAATACTGATGAAGGAAATTGAAAAGGACACCAAAAAATGGAAAATTATTCCATGTTCATGGATTGGAAAAATCAATACTGTTAAAATGTCCATACTACAGATCCAATGCAATCCCCATCAAAATATCAAAATATCAATGATGTTCTTCAAAGAAATAGAAAAAAAATCCTAAAATTTATATTGAACCACAAAAGAACCAGAATAGCCAAAGCTGTCCTAAGCCAAAAGAACAAAACTGGAGGAACCACATTGCCTGACTTCAAATTATACTACAGAGCTACAGTATCCAGAACAGCATGGTAGTGGCATAAAAATAGACACATACACTAATGGAACAGAATAGAGAACTCAGAAACAAATCCACACATGTGTAGTAAACTCATTTTTGACAAAGATACCAAAAACATACACTGGGAAAAGAGAGTCTCTTCAATAAATGGTGCTAGGAAGGCTGATAGCCATATGCAAAAGAATGAAACTAGACCCCTATCTCTTACTATATAAGAAAATCAAATCAAAGTGGTTTAAAGACTTAAAAATCTAACACCTCAAACTATAAAACTACTACAAGACAACATTAACGAAAATCTCTAGGACACAAGTCTGGGCAAAGATTTATTGAGCAATACCCCACAAGCACAGTCAATCAAAGCAAACATAGGCAAATGTGATCACATCAAATTAAAAAGCTTTTGTACAGCTAAAAAAAAATACAAACAACAAGGTGCAGAGACAACCCACACAATGAGAGAGAGAAAGTACTTGCAAAATATCTCTCTGACAAGGGATTAATCACCAGAATATTTAAGGAGCACAAAAAACTCTACTGAAAAAAAAATCTATTAATCCAATTAAAAAATGGGCAAAAGATTTGAATAGACATCTCACAAAAGAAGACATACAAATGGCTAACAGACATATGAAAAGGTGCTCAATACCACTGATCACCAGAGAAATGTAAGTCAAAACTATAATGAGATATCTCACTCCAGTTAAAATGGCTTATATACAAAAGACAGGCAATAACAAATGCTGATAAGGATGCGGAGGAAAGGGAACCCTTGTACACTGTTGGTGAAAATGAAAAATCTCTATGAAGAACAGTTTAGAGATTCCTCAAAAAACTGAAAATTCAGCTACGATGTTATCCAGCAATCCCACTGCTAGGTATATACCCAAAAGAAAGGAAGTCAGTATACTGAAGAGATATCTGTACTTCTATGTTTGTTACAGCACTGTTTGCAATAGCTAAGATTTGAAAGCAACCTAAGTGTCCATCAACAGATGAATGGATAAAGAACATGTGGTACATATACACAATGGAGTATTATTCAGCCGTAACAAAGAATGAAATCCAGTCATTTGCATCAACATGGATGGAACTGGTGATGAATATATTACACCCATATTGTTGCAAATGTTGCAACAACATTTTACTATGTTAAGTGAAACAAGCCAGGCACAGAAAGACAGATATCACATTTTCTCACTTACTTGTGGGATCTAAAAATAAAATCAATTGATTTTTAGTAGTAGTACACTTCTACTTTCATGGTCATAGAAAGTGAAAGAATGGTTACCAGAGGCTGAGAAGGGAAATAGAAGGTTGAGAGGGAGATGAGGATGGTCAATGGGTACAAAAAATAGAAAGAAAGAAAGAATGAATAAGACCTATTTAGAAGCACAGTAAGGTCACTATCGTGAATAATAACTTAGAGTTGCATGTTTTAAAGCAACTTAAAGAATATAATTGGGTTGTTTATAATTCAAAGGATAAATGATTTAGAGGATAAATAGCCCATTCTCCTTGTTGTACTTATTTCATATTGCATGCCTATATCAAAATATCTCATGTACCCCACAAATATATACACCTATGCACCCACAAAATTTTTTTAAAAATAAAAGCTACCTGGGCCAGACTAAGTGGCTCATTCATGCCTATAATCCCAGTACTTTGGGAGGCCGAGATAGGCAGATCACAAGTTCAAGAGTATGAGACAAGACTGA
Organism: Cacajao melanocephalus; assembly: GCA_963573385.1. Classification (NCBI taxonomy): domain Eukaryota; kingdom Metazoa; phylum Chordata; class Mammalia; order Primates; family Pitheciidae; genus Cacajao; species Cacajao melanocephalus. The sequence goes on along the minus strand of CAUYLG010023401.1, from coordinate 168,359 downwards.
CCTACATGATTAAACCCCATCTCTAATAAAAATACAAAAAATTAGCTAGGCATGGTGTGTGCCTGTAATCCCAGCTACTCAGGAGTCTGAGGCAGGAGAGTTGCTTGAACCCAGGAGGCAGAAGTTGTGGTGAGCCAAGAACGTGCCACTGCACTCCAGCCTGGGTGACAGAGAGAGACTCCTCCTCAAAATAAATAAATAAAAATCAAACAAAATAAAAGCTACCTAAGCCAGCAACTGAATCCTTTATAGGAGCCTAGTCGTTAACTAAACTCTACACTGCAATATTCATCAGGAATCTTGCAATTGCAAATATCGAAATAATGGACTTGATCGACTTAAACAAAAGTTTGATTTTTTTTTCACTCATCTAACTGAAATGTCAAATAGTTTCAAGCTCAGATGGATCAAGGAGTTCTAATATCATCAGAATGGGTTTTGTCCTCCATCACTCCTTTTTCGCTTTGCTATGTACTGCTTTTATTTTCGGTAGCTTCATCCATTGCAGAAGTAAAATGACCATCCAACAGTTCTGGGATTACATCCTCATAGCTGTATGATCAGCAGTAAAGAGAGAACAATGTTCTCAAAATAGCCTCAGAAGTCTTGTAACTGCCTTGTTGACTCTGATTGGGTCACATTCTCATCCCTGAACCATTCACTGTAGACAAGAAAATGGGATGCTATGATTGGTTAGGCTTGAGTCATCTTGTCTGGAGGTAAAATCAAGATAACATTCAAACTATAGAGACTTAAATAGGTAGGGGAATAATTTCCCAGGAGAAAATGGTTCAGAGGAAGGTCAAAATAAAGAGGGATGAAGAGGGAGAAGGTAGTGTGCAGTATAATCATCAAGTACCCCTATACTCTAGACTGGACTTTTTTTCTGATAATGTGTATATATTTGTGGAAAGGAGTGGCCAAGAGGAGAAGGGGGAAAACACAAACAGGGGAGCAGAGGTAATTGGGTGGCAAAGAAAGTCCAACAGTCCTTTTAAAAAAGCACTAACCAGGAGCTAAGAGGCAAGATGTAGGCCAACAGCTTGAAAAACAATCTGAATCCAATGTGTTCGCACAGATTGTACTTTGGGTGACAAAATTATCATCCCGTTTGGAAATTAAAGCTTAACTGTGACATCTGCAAGACATTTTTCTTCTCTGGACTCAGTGTGAGCATCTATAGAACAACATCCAAGGGTGAAGAAAATGTAGATCAACTGAATACTGAGATTCCATTATGCTATACATTTGTTATATTTAACATTTAATGCATTTTATTTGATTTGAGTTATAATTCTAAGACAGGACTAATGAGAATTAGGTGCAAGAAAAATGCAGTACAATGCACACTACTTTTTCATATATTTGATTCCATTTATGTGGTAACAGGCTTGCCAGGTATCCCTTGTATTGGTGATAGCACAGCCTAACTTGATCAACAATGACACCCACAACTCTGAGATCTTCTGTGTAGTATTTGGGGGTAGGGGAGGCCAAAGCACATGAATCAGCTGTTATTTGGCTGGATTCTCTCATTTCATGTTGACCTTTCCTGGGTCAATTCATGCAAGATGTGTGTTGTTCTTGTTAATGATTCTAAACATCTGGCTTAATGAGAAAATTTTAGTCTGCTACTTGCTCAAATAGCAAACTCTAAACAATCTACTAAGCTGAAGGGTTTATTTTTTTCTGCTTCACTTTTGGAAGTCTTTGGGGTTAAATGCTGCCTTGACCATTGTTTGCCAAGGCCGAGCCTCAGCTATCGATCTTTTTTTAATCTTTCCTTATAGTTGTATTCCAGGCTTTCACAAGGTCCAGGTTTTCCAAATGTCTCATTACTCCACAATTATGAATGCAACATTTTGTTAAGCTGCCTTTGTTCTTTGAGTCACTCACAGAGGAGGAAATCCAAGCTCTAACAAATTCTTCCTTTCTCAGGGTAGGATACTGCCGGTCAACAGATGTCTGGGTTGGGACTACCACAACCCAAGATTTACAGCAACATCCTCAGATCCAAACATATAATTAATTCTGTAGTAGTAGTTTGGGCCTTGCCCAAGGGAGTCTGGCCACTTAATTCTCTGTGACTTCCTTGATAACTCAATTCATTTGTCCTCTTGAACATCATTTGCTCCTTATTGAACACATCCCCAGCTCCCTTGAGAATGTTATTTTTGGTGTGTGTTTCTCAATCAGAGCTCTTCCAAGAACAGTTTTTCCAGACTTGATTCTCTGTCTGATAAATGTATTTGAATATCTCTTCCAGGGAGAAGCTGTAGAGATGTGTTGACTAAATTCTCTTTCTTAAGATCTCTCCTTAGTTATGATTTTTTCCTTTTTCCAATTTATGATTATGTTTCTCTTCAATACTTTATTTAAATCGAAACATTATAGAACACAGGGCTTGGAAAAGGGTTGGGGTTGCAGGCAAGTAAACCACTGTTTTTCACATTTCAGAGGACATGTGGAAGTTCCACATTCATAGTGACTTTATTGTTGGATGAAAATGAGTAATAATGAAAAAGTATGTGTAAAGAATACAAAGTTGACACAAGTACTTTGAAATTTTCTTATAGGGTTTTGAAAAACTATATCTCCACTACATTGGAACAAGTTTGATATTTGTTCAAACATGTAAGACAAATGGTTATATTCATCTCTCACAAAGGAAATATATAAGATAAACTCAATAAGTACTAAGTGAATTGTTGAATAAAGATGATGGAGCAGATTTGCAAACCAGTCTTACTTTCCTTCATCTGTTCCACACACTGCTTCTCTCTGTCCTGCAACAATGAGATAGTGCAAAGAGAGCAGGGTATAAAATAAAGTGCATGGGATTTGGAAGAAGGATAATGGTTTCCTATTTTTAAATAGGGGATTAAGGTACCCGTATGCTAGAGCTATTGTGATTAATGAATTAGACAATATGTGTAAAGATCTTAAAATGGTGCATCTTATTGAAGGTGCTCCAAAAAAGTGACTTCCCCTAGAGTTACTATGCCTGCAGTTCTGTTCTCTACCACCAGGTAGAAGTAGTCTCATTAAAGATAGTAATAAATTTCATTTACTTTTTACTAATTGAGTGATCATTTGTTTACTATTTGGAGATCAAAATTCCTGTCTTCATTGAGCCTCCATGTCAATGAAGGAGACAGATGAAATTTTTTTAAAATAAATAAATCCAAAATATACAGGTCATTGAGAAATGCTAAGAAAAAGCAGATTGAAACAGAACATAAAGAATAAAGGTGATTTTTTTGAAAATATGATAAGGAAAACCTGTTTGCAAAGATGGCATTTAAGCAGAGATCTACGTCAATAGAGGAAATGAGTCATGGCAGATAACTGAGGGAAAAGTGCTCCAGACAGTTGCAACAGCAAGTGCAAAGGCCCTGGGGCCACTGTTTGTGGACAGCGGGTTTGGATAGAAGTGTGTGAGGCAGAGAGTATTGGTAAATGTAGTCTGTGGGGCAGCTGGGGCAGATCATCTAGAACCTTGTAGGTTGTGGTAAGAAAATATTTCACAGGGGGTGCATTTCATTTATTTATTCCTTCAGCAAGTTCACTCTCATGTGTGAATCAGATGCTATGCTGATAGGGACCCCATAGAAATACAGAATTTTCAGTGCAGGTACCTGATTATTATAACAGGTGTTTACAAAGTACAAAGGGGGCCTAGAAGAGGCTGTGAAATCTAAGAAAGTTAAAAAAGACTTTCAGAATATAAGTTTTGAGAAGTGAATGTTGAATAGTTTTCTACACAAAGAGGTGGAGAGCAAGGAAGGTAGGGTGAACACTCCAGATAACAGCAGTCAGACATTGGAGAGTGTGATGTGTTCAAGAACACAATCGATATCTGATAGAAAAAGCCTGCAATACTGCATATGATTTTATTTCTTTAACTTATATTGAACAAAAATGTATTAGACTTTATCTACCTATGTTAACATTGAGTTAGAATACAACTTGGAACAAGCTTAAAATAAATTTTATTCCTAAGCAGACTGGTGCCATAGAAATAACTGAATTATCATCAAGTACTCTTCAGCTACATTTTATTTTATTGGTCTGCAACCTCCAATGCAAAACTGAATTACTGTACCAGTGCCCAGGACAGGCTACAGCATAAAGGTTTAGACCTGACTTTCCACTCTAGTTCTGGCTGCTTCAACCAGTGATATCACTTTGCTTTAATTGCTTGTCTTCTCTGGTAGACCTAGATCCAATCTCTCATTATTGATGTTAATAATAGTGATCCTGGATCTTTGGCCTTTATTGTCTTCATTCTCTCCCATTAGTTAAAACTGTTCTAAAAACAGAGAATAACACGAATGTGCCATTTTCCTTAGCCTGTCACTGGAGGCAACCAGTCATCTCAGGAAGAAATACTTCTTAGCTGACTTTCCCAGAAGATTGACACCTGCCACTTGAATTTCCTTGGTGGATAAGAAATATATAACATTACACGTAACATCTTACGGTTCCTAGCTTTGCGACATATTAGCTGTATGATCTTGGACAAGTGACCATATTTTATGAATTTAAGAATCCAAAGAGTGTCAGATACATCCTTAATCATACACATTAAAATATAAAAGGAAAAAAGCGCAACACATCATAAATGCCACAACTTTATAATGCATATCTATTCCAGAATGTTAAAATGTGAAACTATATTTGTTTAAAATCTGAAAAATATATAGTAGTTAGTTTTTTTTCTTTTTTCTTTTTTTAGAACCAGCTTCTTGAAGGCCGAAGTGCAATGGTGCAATTATAGCTCACTGCATCTGCCAACTCTTAGGCTCAAGCGATCCTTCTACCTCAGCCTCCTGAGTAGCTGGTACTATACGCGTGTGCCACCACACTCAGCCAATGTTTTATTTTTTTTTTTTTGTAGAGACAGCATCTTGCCATGTTTCCCAGGCTGGTCTTAAACTCCTGGGCTCAAGCAATCCACTTGCCTTGGCCTCCTAAAGTGTTGAGCTTATAGGCATGAGCCACTGCGGCTGGCCTACCTAGTTTGTCTAAGCCTCAGTTTCTACCTAATAAGGTTGCTTTGAAGATAAATGGGAAAATACATGTAACACACAGGATATGATATACAAGAGGCACACAAAAATGTGCAGAGAACAAAAAATTTCTGTACTTTTTTATTCTTTATTCTAAAGGAGTTTCCTTTTTCCCACTTTCTGAACACATTTAACATTTATATAAACAGTCTCACATTGTGGATTTCTCCCAGTAAATACACGCTGCTTTTACTCCACCTCCCCCCTGCCATGGCAGACTGACTTTCTATAAGTGAACTCATGCAGGAGAACTTTACCTACGAGGTCAAACTCATATATAGTTAGGGTGTTCCCCAAACATACCTAAATTCTGTAATAACCATTGTGACTCTGAGGTTTAGTGAACATATGGTAATTGACAAAGAAAGAGCTATTTCCAGGAGTTTTCCATTGTAACTCACAGCCCTTGAGATGAATCAATGACTTCCTTGTAGAGGGTGGAGTTTTCTGATATTTACTCAGTGTGACATTCTTGTGCTTTTGATGGAAAGAATATGAGATTCCCTGTTAAGGCAGGGTTTCTCAATCTCGGCACTAGTGATATTTGGGGTCAGATCATATTTTTGTTGCAAGAACCTGCCCTGTGCATTGCATGATGTTCAGCAGAATCCTTGGCTTTAGCCACTAGATGCCAACAGCACCCCGCAGTTGTCATATATCCCCTGAGAGAAACAAATTTAAAACCACTATGTTAGAGCATCAGATGCAGGAATTCTGACTTTGAACCTGGCTGAGCACCTGACTTGGGCAGGAGATAATAAGATTGGCTCACCTATACCACAGAGTCATTGCGATGGGCTAAAGGAAAGGAGCTGATGATGTGCTGTGCCAATACAGTCATTCCTCAGTATACACAGGGGATTGGTTTCAGGACCCCTAAGTATACCAAAATCCATGCATACTGTAGCCCCATACTTGGCCCTTGGAACCTGTATATACTTGGATTTTGCATTCACAAATACTATATTTTCAGTATGTGTCTAGTTGGGAAAAATCCACATATAAATGGACCTACACAGTTCAAACCCATGTCGTCCAAGGGTCAGCTGTATTATCAATTATAGTTTTTCACCCAAAACCTGAAGGAGATCATTCCTTGCTTTACATTTTTTTTTTTTTTAGATAGTTTCACTCTGTCACCCAGGCTGGAGTGCAGTGGTGTCATCTCGGCACACTACAACCTCCACCTCCCAGGTTCAAGCAATTCTCATGCCTCAGCCTCCTGAGTAGCTGGGACTAAGGTGCACACCACCAGGCCCAGCTAATTTTTTGTATTTTAGTAGAGATGGGGTTTCACTGTGTTGCCCAGGCTGGTCTTGAGCTCCTGAGCTCAGGCAATCCACCCGCCTCAGCCTCCCAAAGTGCTGGGATTACAGGCATGAGCCACTGTGCCCTGCAGTTAACTTTTCTAAACAGTGTGGTTGCTAACTGGTGTTTACCACTGCACAGCCATTGTATGGGAGGCGTAGTGTAAAACACTTTGTATGTATGATCTCACAACAGCCCCAAAAGACAGGTGATGTACATGCCCAATCCATAGATAGAAACAAGTACAAGAGAGATGATAAGTAACTTGACCAAGGCCACAGGCAGTAAACCGGGGAGGTGAGACCTGCCCAGGTCTGCTGGCCCAGGGCCTGGCTCTGGTCAGTTCTGCAGGCCATGTGGAGGGTTCAGCACCCCCTCAGCAGACATCTACTGACCGTCCAGTGGGCCAGGTTCCATGTGGGATGTCAAGGGACAAAAGAGAGCATGCAACAGCAGTAACAGGTTGTCTGAGATATTTTAGGATAATTATGAAGCAGCAATGGGAAGACCTGGAAATTTACCTACAATATTTTCTAGCAAAAATGGGTCACTTGAAACATTTCTGATGAATTTATGTGCAAAGGTGAAGTTTCCTCGTACTGCTCAGGCCTTCCTCATATATCACTTTGATGGCTTGCAGTAAAAATGGATGGATGGAGTCAAACAGCCTTTCCTTTTTTAGCAACCTGTTGGAAAGCAGAAACTTGACTGTATTTTTCTCTTTTGAACCGTTTTCAAGTGATCTGAATGTGGTTTCCATGTGATCATTTACTATTGGGTTTTGCTGGGGGGTGGGGACGCATAGTGTGTCGTTTTACTTCCATCTCATGCCTTGAGCAGATGAACCAGCAGTACCAAAGCAGATGATCCTTTTGCTAGGAGAGTCAAAGTCTTTTCTGTGGTTCCTTTTACCAAGCAGGTGATGGCTTTTGAGGCTTTTCACTGTGCAAAGCTCTGAATGCGAAACAAAGCAGCTTTAGACACAGCCTCTGCCTGCCCTTAAGAAACTTACAACCATCCAAGATTCACATACATAAAAAACACAAAGTGACCCATGAGAATAGAAGTTGTCATCAATGAAGAATCCACTCTGCACAAGACATTTCATAAGTAACCTCAGCACTGTTCACATTCTAGCCTGCATAATTCTTTGATGTGGAGGTTGAAGGGTGTCCTGTGCCTTTGGGATATTTAACAGCTTCCCTGGTCTCTGCTTACTCGATGCCAGAATCCACACCCCCAGACCTGTGGTTGTCACAACCAAAAAAAGTTCTCTACACATTGCCAAATGCCCCCTGCTGGAAGAGTGCTGATCTAGTTCCAACAAACCTGCTATTCATGCTGCGTAATATTCACTCCTCAAGCCAGGAAACTGAGGCTCCAAGAGGGTAAAAATTTTGTTCAAGAGCGCACAACTAATGAGAGGCAGGGGTAAGATTTGACAGGAGCCTTCCTAACTTCAGTGGGGTTGTAGCCCCACTGCCTGCTGGGAGGTAAGGGAGCTACTGCTGTGCACAACGGAAATCACAACAAAGACTCCACAGACACCCGAAGAGGCTGGGCATGGTGGGGAGAGGGACCTCAGCGCGGACAGGAGGGCTCAGGGAGGGAGGCGGACAGCCAGGTTCAAGGGTATATAAGAGTGTTAAGGGGCCACAAGCAGGGTGGAAGCAGCAGGGAAGGGTTTGATTTGGGTAGACTGAGGTTACACAATTGTGGGGGTGACATTTCCACCACCACACGGGGGTCTCCAGCCTCGAAGGCCACAGATTACAGTGCTTTGATACCAGCCCAGGCTCTGGTTTCCATCCTGGGTGATGTGACTGCAGGTCCTGGGCGAGGGACACTTTCTTTCTGGATGGCTGCCTCTGGTTGAGCTCTGTTCCCTGACCCTCCGCCCCCCTGGGAGGCATTTGTCATTGGGATTTCCCTGCCTGGAGCACTAAGCAAGCTAAGCTCCAGGTACCACAAGCTTTGAAGAGAAATAAAGCACTGGGAAGTGATGCTTATCCCCCTGTGGTCTGGCTTTTGGCCCCTGCCTTTTCCTCTTGAATAATTCCTGAAGAAGTAGACCTGGTAAATGCAGTTCTGCCCTTCTCACCTCACCCTGCCACCAGCATCCCACCGTCCCAGCATTGCTGTGCCTTTATCTTTCCTTCCTTTCTCTCTCCTCCCTCCACTTCGAAAAGAATTCCTGTGCAGGCTTGTCAATCTGTCACCGAGGTCTCCAGCCTCCTCCCCTCCCAACGTGCCAAGCCCCACCAAGCAGCCCCTCCTTGGCGCTGTCCTTTGAACATCAGTCTAAACAGTCATTCCGTGTCTGTCAAAATACTGACAGCGCCTCTCCCTGCTCGGAGAGCATCAGATCCCATCTGTATCACAAGCAGTCTTCCAGGTTTATTTTGCCTATCACGTCTGAACACTTGCTATTTAAATTCCAAATCATTTTTCTGGGGGTTAACAGTGTCTCTGCTATTCTTGGAGTTTACTCACTACGTCTCCAACTCAGCAACCTTATTTGTATGCTGCTAGTATCATATATATACACACTTACATACACACACGTGCATACCATACACACGTGCACACGCACAGACACATCAGCAATGACGGCGCCACACCATCGCTGCCATCAGCGCCAGACGTGGTCATCATTGGTCTGCACATTACGTGAACAACAAAATGCGATCACTCCTGCCTTCAAAAGCCATTTGAATTATTGGGAAGAAAAACAGAATATGGAATAAGCTTAGATATTTTTTGTTTGTTTCTTCAGGCTCTTTCCAATCCAAATTTCGTTTTGTGACTCTGTCAGTTGAAATATGTTGAGAACGGTTGTCATCATTCTTTCTCTCCTCTCTTGGGTGCTGGGAGGAAATTTAGAAGTATCTCTTGGTAAATAAAACATGCCTATCACTTTCTCTACTTAGTAGAAACAAGGCCACTTAATGGCTAAGGAGGGTGAACTCATCCTGCCTGTGTCAGGAGTAGGAGTCTCTTACCAAAGCTGACACCTTTCTGTTAATGTGAAGCACTTCTAGGTCTAATGATGCCACTGCCATGCAGCTGCGAATGTAAAATAGGAAGGGGAAACAGGATCAGAGGTCAGCTTCGTTCACCAGAGCTCAGCGGCTCAGGGTCTAACTTGCCCAAGTCCAGACACCTGGCTGCCACCCTTGGCATCTCTCTGACCTGGTTCCTACTTGCAGCTCTCCCATGAAGCTGATCTCCTACCTACCTTGACTTCCTTTTTCTTGAATCTGTGCCTGGAATGCCGAGTCTTGGCACAGCTCTCTTCCCTGTGGCAGCAGACGCCTTTGGTCACGGAAGTGACATCACTGAGCTAATGCAGACAAAATGACATTCTGAGCCATTGTACCCCAGGTTTGAGTCCAGAGCAGGGCTTGAGAGCTGGTGACAGCTTCAGAAGAGAAGTCCGTCAGGCCCTTCTTAGTCAAGGCTGACTTGAAATGGCCTAAAGAGTCAGCTGTGAGTGAGAGAAGATGAGCAGCTGGAGTGCTTCGGTTATGAGTCATGGGGTGCTCAAGAGATACTTGGACCCCAACCTAGTTCTGTGGGTTGTTTTTCTCAAGCCTGGAGTTATTCTAAGAGTCCAAGGACTGTCCCTGATCTATGATGGGCTCAGCTGGCCTTGGAACCAAGGTTCTACTTTTCCACCACACCCTTATTTTTGAAACTATGTGCCGGTCCTTTTCTGTTATAAAAGCCAACCAAAGGTCTGTCTTCAAAGAATTATCTCATGGAGGACACAGGACTGTCAAAAGATCATCCTGTGCCGGAGGGGAGAGGGCAATTCTGTGAGCCAGGCTTATCTACCCTGGAGCATGTCTGTGCGTCTAGGAGACACCACCCTTACTGTGTGAGGCTGGACAGTGGGCAAACCATAAAGATGGGATCTCAAAATACAGCAAGGCATCTCTTTGGTTATCGTGCTCTGTGTGAGGTCAGCTTATACTAGTTGTATATCCTGCTTTGTTTGGATTCCTTTATTTCTTCCCTTCCTCCTTTCCTCCCTTCCTTTCTTTTCTTCCTTTCTTTCTTCTCTTCCTTCCTTCCTTCCTTTTTTTGGATCTTTCTCATTAACTTGTGCATTTGTGCAGGTGCCCTTTGTGATTTAGCTGAGTTTCAAAAGAATACAAAAACATTTGTAAAATATGCATATGGTGTGAAGACTAGAAATACAGTCAACAGTGAGGGACCCACGGCTCGGTTAAAGACACATGACATGGTCACAGCTTTAAGCCCCGGTCTCTTTGTTTTCCCTCCTCTGTGAGAATAAATCATTACCCCACATTGTGTGTATCTGACTGTGATCCTCCTGACCCAGATACTGACTTAATACCTGCTCTAAGGAAAATTTCCCTTCAACTCTGAGAAGGGTACATGAGAGAAGTTTCTGAACACTTCTCGTCTCCTTATTGATAAAAGTGGAAGCTATTAAAAACTAATATATCATCATCCAACATCATCTAAAAAAATGCTGCAGTCACTAGCACAGCTTACAATGCTGAAGCTCATTAATATGATGTGTGAAACGGTTCTAAATGTTATTAAATCTGGTATATATAGCACTGTTTTTCTCAGACTTCTATGATGTGTCTTCAACAGGTCTCCCTTGTGTTTGCTTCTTCCTTTTACAATGCTGAGTTCAGTAAGAATTTGTTGAAACTTTCACTTATCTGAGGTCTTTTTTAAGATACGGAGATAGGCTCGGTGGTGGGTTCTTGTCTTATCTCAAGGATCGTATGCGTTCCCAAAACCTGAAACCATGAGAGATCACTTGAAGCTCTTAAAGCTGTGCTTTCTAGTAGGAAGCCACTAGCCCTCTGTGACTGCTGAGAAATGTCTAAGTGTGCTGTAAGTGCAAAACATATGCTAGATTTCAAAGACGTAGTGTGGAAAAAATGGAAAATATCTCATTTAACCTGGTAATATTGATGACACACTCAAATGATAATATTTTGCATACACTGGATGAAATAAAATATATTATTAAAATTTATTCCATGTACTTTTATTTTTAAATGAGACTATAAAATTTAAAATAGCGTATGTGGCTCATGTTTCATGGCTTGCATTATATTTCTATTAGACAAAACATTATACAATAAGGCATTATAGAGTGTTACACAGAAAACACACAGAACTCTGTGGGTTCTTGGCCTTCTGCCCTCAGAGCCAGCCCTTGTACTCTCCTTCTTCTCTGTTATCACACGGGGGCTGACTCCTGTGATACCTTGTTTCCCAGATTTCCGTGATATCTGGTTTTTGAGTTGGTTTGGCCACGGGGAGGCACTGTTGGGAGATTAGAGGGCAGGAAGAAAGGAGAAAGTAGTATATTTCTCCGCTCTCTGTGTTAGACAGTGTTTTGGCAGGTGCTCTGTCTCCTTCGTGCTCTAGGTCTCTACTCCATGCCTTGCCTCACCCTGCCCTGGGCTCCATCTCCCACCAGGTAAAGCGGCAGCTGGACTCTGGGCTCTAGCGGCACTACCTTCTCCCTTCATCCTTCCAGCCTACAGAGAGTGACTTCCTACTGCTTTCACTGCAGTCTCACTCTCATCTCCCCATTTTACTTTTCATCTTTCACATTACTTCTGTCACAGATGCCCTCTATTTCTCTTTTCCTGGTTAGATGTTGACTGATGAAAAAAAACCTGAATGGAGGAAGAGAACAGAAAGGGCTGGAGGAGATGGTGAAATACAAAATGTAGGCCTAGTGGCTGAAAGAATCTCAAAGGTGAGTTAGTGCATCTACGAACTAGAAGTATGGAATGCAAATGGGAATGATGAGGGAAGAGACAGAGGGAAAAGAAAAGAAACATTCAGAAGAGAAGCCTAGCCTAGGAAAAGGCTTAAACATGGTTATTTGCATGCCTGTTCAGAAGAGATGGAATAAACCACCTGATGGGATGGGGTGGTTGGGTTTCCCTTTTGTTTTTTGTTTGTTTATTTGTTTTAGAGAAGGAGTCTTCTTCTTTTACACAGGCTGGAGTGCAGTGGCACAATCTCAGCTTACTGCAACCGGGGAGGTTCTTTGTTAAATAAACTTTTAATTCTGGAATAATTTGGAGCATCCCAAGTTTGCAAAAAAAGTTGCAACATCAGAATAGGGATTTCCCACACACATCTGACCTAGCTTCCCCTATTAACACCTTATATAACTATCATTCCTTGGAAGGTTTATTTTAAATGTGAAGGGTGATAAGTTTTATTGGTAGAATAGAGATACATTATAGAGGATCTATATTGATTCCAAATTTTAGAATTTGAAGGGGTCTGGAGATGGTATGGTTTATCCTTTAATTTTATTTGTTTTTGATATAAGAAACCTAATGCCCAGAGAAGCTAAGTGACTTCTATCCATTCACTTAATATGAATTACAATCCAAGTACTGGACTACAGTGGAGAGCAGTTTGCACCCCAGGGACTCTTCGGTCAGTCACTGCACTGTACTTGGAGCAGAGGAATGTACTGACAAAGGGAACCATAGTCAGTTTCATGCATGACATTTCTCAGGGCCTGTGCCTGTGTGGTCTCTTCTTTGGGCACAGTTTGGCCACTGATTGGAGGCATATGCACTACGTTTCCTCAGAGCTGCGGTTCCCAGCCATGGCTTCCCATTAGAGTCACCTGGGAAGCTTGTAAAATGCCTATGCCCAGGCACAGCTTCTCACCTAATTGGTCTGGTTTGGAGCCTGGATGTTGGTAATTTTAAAAAGCTCCCTACCACTGCCCTAGAGGGTACAGTAGCTCTAGAAGTTAGCACTTCTGGCTTAACAATTCCTGTAGCTATTCTGGGGAGCAGAATGCTGATCTGAGTGTAAATCTTCATGCGCAGGATATTGGCCAGGTGCTCTTCCAAGACTGGTCTTCCAAACTTCCTAGGAAACACTCAATCTCTCATCTGGGAACTGCCCAGCCACCTTTATCACTGTTAGTATACAACTGAGTATCTATCTCCTCTTTACCATGGTTCATTATATCCATCTTTGTTCCTATAATCACATGGCCTTGATTCAGTCCTCAGAGATGTTTGGATTCAGCAATGTGTCAAATGTAGTCTCTGCCACTTCCAGCCTCCTCACTCAGTGCCACTTGTTACGTCCATGTCTGCACATGCCCAAAGCTCTCATTTTATGGTGGCCTTTCTTCTCTCCTTTACTAAAACTCGATTTGTAATTTCTCATTTACACCAAGTTCCAACTCTTAGAATGCAAGAATGTTGGTGATGGAATAAACTAAGACCGTGTCTGTTCTCATTTTATAGAGCACTAAAAGTGGCTGCTTTAATTTTAGATCAAATATTGCCCTTGCTCATCTCATACTTTTACTTCTAAAAAGTTCAGAGACTAGGGGTTTCCCAGTGTTCTCAGATTCTTCTTTTCTTATTGACACTCACAGTATTAATGCATGCATAACACACTTGCTCTCTCACTCCCCCCAACTTGTGTGTGTGTGTGTGTGTCTGTGTGTGTGTGTGTCTTAGAGTCTGTAATATACAGTACCTCTAAATGCTCGTAGACGTTACAGAAATGATGGAAGGGCTATGCCAATCTGGCAAACAACAAGCATGCATTATTCTAGGACTTTGGTTCCCCATATGTGAACCTGTAAAAACAGGTGATAGATTTATGTTCATATATTAAACAGGCCACCCAGCTCCAGTGTAAAATCAGGGTGACAACTGAATACATCACTGTTCCCCGCAGCTACCTGTGTGCACTCATTACCCAGTGGAAAATGGGCCAGCCTTGTTCATTAGAACTCCCTTCTACTAAGGAGAGCCATTTGCAGATTGTCTCATTTAAAAGAAACAAACCAACTCCACAGAGACTCAAAAGAAAACAGAAAGACCTTTTCCTGAATAGCTTCTGGAAGGTGTTGTGTGTTGTTCCTGTTTGCCTGTGTCTAAGCTGTCATGGATGAAGGATAACTGCACACCTGCTTAGAAGAGGGAATTGTTTCCTTGTGGGAGGAGGGATTACCTGCCAGCATTAATTAAAAAGAGGTAGAATCTGGTAAATATTTTTGGGAAAAATTACTGCAACTTGCAAGAACAGCGTATTGATTGTCTCCCACATCAGCTCAGAGAAACAAATGGACCAATTGGATTTGGAATACAAGTGCTGTGAACACAGCGTGCTGGTCAAGGGCCTGTAGAGCAGGCCATCATGTGAACATGTGAGGAGCAGCAACTCGCCGCCGCCCACAGCAAGGGAGCTCACTGTGAGACCAGGGGAGCTCACAGGGACAGGGGAATAGTGGTTCTCCTGGACTTTGCTGCCTGTGGCTTTCCTCTCTCAAGTTCTGACACTATGAAAATTCTATAGACTTCAAGGATGGAAGCAGAGGCCACAGAGTGGGCATGAAAACCAAACACTCACTCCTCATTCTACCCCATCCTCCTGCCTGCCTACCTTGCTGGCTGTTGTGAACTTCCACCTTTGCTGGCTTCCAGACCCTTTGGATCCTTGCCTGGGCTTCCTGCTTCTTGGGCCATTTGGGCAGCACTCTCTGCTTTGATCTTCTTTCAGACACCACCAAGTCCTCTCCCTCTGCTGACACCAGCTGCTGTGGATGAAACATGGTCTTCCCCAGCCCCACGGGACCTACACTAGCACAGCCAGCTGTGGCCATTGACTGACTGTGCTAGTGTAGCTCCTGTGGGGCTGGGGAAGACCATGGGACAGTCCCAGTATGCCATCCTAAGAGCAGAGTAACTGCCCTGCAGTCCTTGCTCCCTTTGTCTCTGCCCAGTGGCTTTGAGCAAGTTGCTTTAATTCTGTATGCCTCCATTTCTTCTCCCTACACAGGAGCAGTACGGGAGCAACCATCTTAGATACAGGAATATTTATTTCACAGGGTTTCTGTAAGTTTAAAATGAGATGAAGAAAGTGAATGCTACAAAGCTCTTCACTGGGGCAAATGGTAGCATTTGTTGATACTGACCCTCCTCCTTCTTAGGAATGCTTCCTTGTGTTTCTGGTGGGTTGACAAGGGTTCATCACCAAATGCTAAAGTAAATCTCATGTCCTCCCGGTGATTAACGCTGTGCTTCAGGATCAGTTCTACATGTTGACATGTGAGCTGCCTCACCCTACACTCATGAACAAACAGATGTCATGCTGGGCTCCTCACTGCACCCTCAGTGGGGCAGGAGTATCAGTGGTGACAATATTGGCTTGCACTTTGGGGTAGAGTTTACTCTCCTTGTCTGAGGAAAGGCCCTGCCCCTGTAGGCACCTCTGTTCTAGCGCCCTGGCAACTTCTGGATAGAGGTGGGGCAAGTGTGAATATCTTTACCCACAATTTCTAGCTTCTCTATGTGGTCTAAGTTGCCAGACAGCCTAAAACAGATCAGAAGATTGAGAAGGTTTTAGCCTTCTCAATCTTCTGCAGCCATTAGGGAGCTGCAGAAATGGAAAGAATCATAGTTCCTTCCTCATGCCAATTTTGAGGGTCAACTGAGATAATTATTAAGTGACTGACAGAGTATCATTCTCCAAGTGCAGACAACCTGTACTTTTCGTCTTCTACATGTTTGATCGTGCCTTTCCCAGTCCCCACCTGCCTCCCCGCTTTCACCCCCAAGGGGAATATATGGAGACAGAGTTAGTGGTATCCCTAATCCTACCTGTAGTTCCCGTGGGGATTCATCCTGCCTTAATGCAGTAAGAGCATACACTACAAACTCATGTTAAACCTAAAGGAAGGAGCCCCAGGGCTCTTTGCCTGCTGCTGACTAACCCAGGATCTCATTGCCTGAGCAGATGTTGGGGACCTTCAAGAGTAACCCCAAGCCCTGAGCAAGCAGGGGCCCTGGACACTTACTGTTCATTCTCAGCCACCTCAACAACAAGAGCCACCTTCTTTCTCTACAGGAGAGGTGGAGGAGTGCTGGCAGGGGCTGCGCATGCTGCTCATCATTTGCTTTAACTATTCTAGCCACCTTTCTTTCATTATATTCTATTGCTTATTTTCTTATCACTTTTTAAATCTTCTTCTTTACCTTTTCCTTTTAGCCTGGTGGGTGATCACCACCAGCCCAAGGTGGGAGGCAGTGAGGGGGCTGCTGGAGGACTCAAGCAAAGGAGAGCTGGCACCTTACCCTCGCCTCCAGTTACCTCCATAGTGGTTCTTTGAGCTTCCTGGGGGCTGGAATTTAATGAAAATGCCTTAATTAAATCTTCTGGGGATTCCCATGACACAAAAATCTACCTGTCAATATAAAAGGGTGACAATCCTACTTTTTTGAAAGCTCACAAAGCTGATAAACTCTAGTGAACCACAGGCCAATGTTCCGTACCCTCTCTCCATCCTTTAGCCAGGGCACCTTGGAGTCTTGCTGTAGGTGTAATTTGACTAAATTTCTACAATATAATCTGTCTCCCCAAATGAAAAAGTCCTTTGGCATCCTGTGTGTCCCTTTGTCTATCCCAAGCATGTGTGTTTCCTCTAAAAGCATCCTTCTCCCTGGGCTGAGCAGAAAGGAGGCAGCGTCTGTTCCCTGGGTTGAAATGTTAAGTCACAAAGACTCTCTCCTTTAAGAAGTGTCAGTGTGTCACTCAGGGGAGTGTTTTTGCTTCCTTTGAACATCACTGAAATGGTTACTGTCAAAGTCAGACTCAAGACCTGAACAACTCCAGAAGATCGCTCAGTGACCTGACAGATGAGTTGTTTACACTGAAAAAGAAAAACATAGTACCTGGGGCGAAGCCTCCCTTGATGACAAAATGGACAGATTCAAAGAGTTCTTGATAATAACTTTGACAGATCTTCAATTGCCAAGATCCCATCTGTGGCTGGTCTTCCCTCTCCCATCAACGTTTAGAAGTTTTCATTGCACTATTTTTTTTATTGTTTCAAAGTTCTTTTAAATTTCAACTATTACTTTAGATTTGGGGGTCATAAGTGCAGGTTTATTACAGGTATATTGCATGATGCTGAGGTTTGGGGTATGACAGATTCTGTCCCCCAGGTAATAAACATAGTACCCAGTAGGTATTTTGTCCACACTTGCTCCCCACCTACCTCCCTGCTCCCACTAGAAGTCCCCAGTAGTCTATTGTCCCATTCTTTATGTCCATGCCATTGCACAATTTTTAATGCCCACATTGTTAAAAGCAAGACAAACTAGATTTGTCCTGATACTTCTTAGAGGCTTTGTGTGACTAGGGTTTTTTAGAGGCATTTGCTGGGTTGAGCCTGCAACAGGGAGAGGAAAGAATATTGGCCAGAGGGTTAGGAGATGTAGTTTCTGTTCCTGGCTTGGCTGCTAACTGGCAATGAGACTTTAGGCCTGCGCTGTTCAACACGGTAGGTTCCAGCCCCATGTGACTACTAAGAACTTGAAATGTGGCTAGTACCAACTGAGATCTGCTGTAAGTGTGAAACACACACTGGGTTTTAAAGACTTGACATGGAAAAATAATGTAAATTATCTTGCTAATGATTTTCTATTGACTACATGTTGTCATGATACTGTTTTCAATATATTGGGTTAAACAAAATATATTATTAATTTCATCTGTGTATTTTTACTTATTTAATGTGGCTACTAGAAAATTTTAAATCTCACATGTGGCTTGCATTGTATTTCTATGAAACATAGAACACCGTGCTGCCTGACACAAAGCTGTACAGCTTCTCTAATTTGGAAAATCAGGTTCAGTAGAGACCATCTCTGGCAATCAGTAATTTCCTTGCATGAACTATGTCCTCCAAGATTCATTGCTTTCTTTGATACGGTTCCCAGCATCATCAACAAATGTTAGAGAATTTTGAATGTTAGAGAGTTCTGTTATGTGGGTCACGTGTTGGCAACCAGGCACTATATAGACATTAAAAACACAGTTCCTGCCTTCATGTCACAAATTCTAGGGGTGAAGATACAAGATGTGAAAACACAAAACAATTACTACTAATATAGTCATGTGCAATTAATTGTCAAATTGGTTTTTCTCACATTATAGGATGCATAAGGCTTTAACAGGTTCAGAGCACTTCAAATTGGGAGACTACTTCTCCTAGCGAGTAAGAGTGAAAACAAAAACAAAGATGAGATGATTCTTTCTTCTTTCTTTCTCTCCCATAAAGAGTTGCATGGTAATAATGAGAAATGATGAGTGAAGGTAAATTAACTAAACGTGTTATTCGTAACAGAACATGCCTTCTGATCCATTACCTTTCCCTCCAAGAATATTTTCCCAACTTTTTCCCCATCAAGATCAGGAAATGTAGGTGGTGCTACTTATTCCCCCAGGCTACGCAGAACCTCAGCTGTTTTCTCCTAAACCCCCGGTGTGGGAAGCCAGGAACGATGCCAGTGTCCTCAGAGATAAGAGGGGACGACATTAGAAAATCCTGACAGCAAAAGACAGTAAAAGCATCAGCCACTCTTCAGTAGAGGAAGGAAGTCGTGGTTGAACACCACTCGTTGGCATATTGGGGATCTCCCAGTCTGCTTTGTGAATGTTCCTCCCCCCGGCACAAGAATGAATGCCCCATCAGCACATGCAACAGAGCATTTCAAGCCTACATAGGAGTCACGGTGACAAATCAATCGAATTGTCGTTGTGCTATTCTGGGTTTCTCCAGAGGGGAAAAAAAAAATAGCTTTGGAGAAAACCACAAACTGGTCAACGTCCTCTCTCTCCTTCAAACTTCTCCTCCCAGATTATTCAGGAAACAGCATCTCGGAGGTTCCCATCTTGGCATGTGTGGTGTTTTTAAATCCTTTGTAAATGGCTAAGAAGGCAATTCTTTTCAGCAATTTGCTTTGTGCAGCCCTCCCCTTTCCTGGCAGAGACAGTGTATGCACTCTATTAGAGCATTTTTTTCCTCCATATAATGGCACCAATTAAATTACCTTGCAGCCCGACCTTAATCTGGCAGGAATGATTATTCCATGAAACAGTTAGGGCTCTAATTGACATGAAGTGCCTGCAAAATATGTCTTTTGCAGCAACCCCTGTCAAAGTCACATTGATATGCTAATCCCTATAGCTGGCAGAATCACTTCATAAAGAGAGACATTGAAAATTGAATTATTTCAATTTCAGTACCTAGGAATCTAGTGATCTGTCTGTATATGTAACTAAGTAGGTGCAATACTTTATATGGGTAAACAGCTGTACTAGGGCGTTGCCATGGAAACTGCTTGACTCATGGCAGTTGTGTTAGTGATGAAGTCATTAGCAGTGTGAAATGTACTTTGAGGTTGTCAAGTGTAACACTCCGGGAATATTTCAGCAGTATTAGTGGAGCCTTTTCATTTACATAATTTAGGCTTTCACACATGATCTCATTATGGTGCAAGAAAGGAATGGGTTGTGGGGGCAGTTGTACCCAGACCAGATGAATCTCCATTACACCATTCAGTTATTATTCTTTCTCCTTAAATAGGGTCCCCCAAATAAGTCTTATGGGAAATTGATAACTCCCTGTGAACAATGACTTTGAAACCCTGTTGGTGGTGGGACATGCTAGATTGGCCTATATATTCCCTGAGCAGTTAGAAACCATTGACAAGATTGGGATGCATTAGTTACTTTTGTTCTGATGTTTCACTAACCCTGTAAGTTAGGTAGGAAATAAAACTTTTAAGTCAAGACACTCAGTTTTAATCAGTATTCAAGTAAGTGTCACCCTCTTTCATGTACATTCCCATTGGCTCTTTAATGATCTTCAAGATGATGTGTGATGTGCCAGAATTTTCTGTTCAAAAATTGTCCTCCAAGTTAAATGACAAGCTTTGTTGCTTGACTCCCCTGCCAAATTGTGACTCAGCTTCATGCATGCTTTCCAGATTCAGGTCTTCATGATTTCTGGCTGTTTAATGAAATCAGAACACCCTGAATCAAACTCTAAAGATCCTTCCGAAAGGAGAATTCTAAACATATTTAAGGCAGTAATTAATTACACGACTAGAATAAGCAGAAAATGTCCCATGGGGAACTTTTTGATGTACAAAACACTCCAATGTGTGTGCTTAGATGTATGAGTTTATAACCACATTTCAGTTTTAAGTCTGGTGTTATAATTTCTTTCATTCATTCATTAATTCATCCAGTATTTATCGATATGCATAAAACACTCACCAGGAGGCATTGCAGGTACTCGGGGAAAAGTGGTCAATGTGATGGATACAACACCTGTCTTCATAAAGTTCAATTTGGTAGGAGAAGACACATATTAAAATTTACGTATGCAATTATAAGAACCAAAGACAGTGAGACTAAAGGCAAGTGCCTATTTCAATTAGAGGTGTCAGGCAAGGTCCCCCTGAGAAGTGCCATTTAAGCTGAGAATTGGGAGAAGAGGGGACAGTCAGGGAAGAGTAGGGGAATTGTATTTCACACAGAAGGTGACAACATTAACTTTATCCTATTCATGCCACAGGAGTTTGCTGGGACTACAGAATTTAAAGAAAGTGGGTAGGATCAAGAGAAGAGTTCACCCTATCCCTCACTTTTGGGGAAAAATAGATGCCATCTTAAAAGGGTCATTGCTTTTACCATTCATGTGAGTGGTGAGTTATCAAAGGATGCCCTCCACATAAAATGAGAATCTTCACATTTTTCAGAAATTTAAATATGTATTAAAATATCATAGCCAGATATTTTTATTTCTGCTTTTCTCTCATGAGGGAATATATAGAGAGAGTCATTAAGCAAGTATTAGATTTTTACTTAAGAAAGTAACTTCTCAGCTATGCCATAGGGGCTAGACTAATCTATTTACTTCCTTTAACTTCTAAACACAGTTTCTTTCTAATGAAAATGTCCTGTATTTTGTGTGTTTTTGTCACTTTAAGCTGTGAATTTATATTAGCTGGTATTAACATTAGATTACCTGCTCCTGTTCAATTGTAAGACATTTAAGGACAAACAAGCTGTTACTCGTTTTACATCTCATTAAGTTATCTTTTAGAACTATATGGATATTGTAGAATTTCTGGAAGGAATGTATACAAGATAACTAATATGCAACGTGGCATGCTTTGGCCCTACACATTTCTTAAGTGCTTACTAAGCTATGTTGTCTTCTGTAGAGGAGTTTCACAAATGTTAATAGGTCTAACTTGAAAATGATTTTCCACATTCAAATAGATTTGGCTGCACAATAAAAGCTCTTCATAAAGAAACACAGTGCACACTGGCATCTCACAAACCTGGAATCCTGCTTTAAAGATCAAACTTGTCTTGATTTAACTCTGCATTTTCAGGCTTAGTTGATCTTGGACCTTCCTCCGTCCTCACTCAATTTTTGACCAAGCACATGGGAGCATCTGTAAAATGCAGTTTGGGAAACCCAGTTCATTTAAAAGCTTTTTTAAAAAAACATTTGAAATATGTCTATTTGTTTTTCACTTTTTGAAAGCATACACCATTCTTTAAAGTGAATCCTTAATGAGCCATGATACTTATTGTTTCATTCCTTTACTCATTTACATACATTGATTACCTCCAGTGGGCAGGTAATGTGGGAGCCCACAGTTCAAGGGCAGCAGCTAATAAGAAAGCCTGAGCTTGCAGAGCAAAGTGGTAAGTGGGGCTGGAGTTGAGTCCCCAGGCCACTCCTGGCACAGATGGGCAGGCCCTTCGCATTCTGTTTTGGACCACTGGGAGACTGTGATATAGACCAATGGTGGGTTATTTTCTCAAATTGGTTCCCCATTGTCCATTTACACAGCATCCCCTTAACATGTAATTAATACACATTTTTAAAGAATGTTTTCTAGGAATAGGGGAATACTCGTGGAAAATGCAGCTGTTCACAGTCCTCTAAGCCCCTGGACCCCCGACTTGCAACTGCGTGACTGTGACCATGATGAGTAGTATTATGGGTTGTCATATGGCTGCCCAAGGTCATAATTAAGTAGCTGTTCATTCTTTTCCCAGTCTGTAGCTTTCCACTGCTGAAGAGGAGAACTAGTAAAGAGCCCATTACAAACATTTTCCTAGATGTGTTTCCTTAGAAGAGGTCAGGGCATAGTCACTGCCGGATAAGAATCAGCACATTTCTCGGAAGCAATCCCAATCCTTTCCATCAGTCCTCCCAGTGAGGCATGTCATGTTCAGTCCATTTTTACAGGTCTTATCTATCTGAAGCCTGCCTTTTCACCTTGATAACTGATTTCTGCACCACCAATCACATTGGCTATGGGAACTATCTGAAGGACCACAGAAGTGGGTAAAAGACCAGATTTACACTTTTCCTCTCTGGTCTCTTTTATCAAAGAAACACGACTTTCGATCCTGACTGTAGCTATATGACTGCATTAACCACTAAATTTGCTCATCTGCAAAATGGTAACTAATACTGACCTCAAAGGGCTGTTGTGAGCATAAATACTATGACAAAAGGAAGATACTTAGTGAGGAATCTAGTAGGTAGTGAGCATGAGCTGTATTTTTATTCTTATTATTTCTAAGCTGTTTTTGTCAGAGGCAGATTTGGAAGTAATTTTTGAAGCCTCACCTTCTATTTGCATTAAACAAGGCTTAATTGAGCACCAGACATGCAAATCAGCAAATATTTGATAACTACCCATAATGTGCAAGGCTTTGCCCAGGACTCTAAGGAAACAAAGGTAAACAGGCGAAGAACCCTGCCCCTAGAAGGAAGTAAAGGAGTAAAGGACCTGGGTTACTTTCTGTGCCAGGTCCTGTCATGAGGTGGGATAGGTATAAATGTAGGAAAGAATAGCTCTTGTCTTCCAAAGACCCTAAAACTTCTCTGCTGTTCAGATATCAGCTTTGTATTCAGGTAGTAAGGTAAGTTGGGATATAATTGAATGCCAGATTGACAGGAGTATTTCTCTAGCATTAAATAGAGAAGCCAGATGTGAAGCTAACATGGTTAGGACATCTGGCACCCAGGAGTTAATGAAGTATTTTAGGATTCGCTAAGCCAGTGTCTTGGTCTTTTCCATCTTCCAGGTGACCACTTTAAACAGATTGCTGGATTAGGAAGTTAGTCTTCCCTCTGGAATTTTGCTGTTGGGCTTATCAATCATAAGTAACTGTATTCCCCTGCTAAGCACCCCAGACGGCTCTCTAGGCCCTCTGGTAGAGGTAAGATAGTCCCCAGGCTCTGTTTTAAGGGAAAGCGATGAAGGCTTGTTTCTGAAGTGCAGTGGTCTCGACTTCCACAGTTTAGGGAGAAATGTATGACAACTTCTTTTCTGAATGTATTTTTCCCAGGGTAACCATCATAAAAATGTCAGTCTCTGCTGGCTGAGATATTTTTCTCTTTTTCAAATATCCTATTGTTCTTTTCATGTTTATTGTTTCCTTTATGCCTCTTTGATAGCTTCTTTTTGAGGCCTTGTAAGATATTTTGATACTGAGTCGGGAAGCCAGATATGAGACCTTCTATTATTCTGCCTCTTATTTTGATTTAAAGTTACATGCTCCCCTATGAAAGAAAACAATAAAAGTACAGTGTTGGAAGAAGGAAAGAAGGTTGGAAGATGAATAGGAAGGTGTGTCATTGGCAAATGAAAGAAGAAAGATATTGGACATTAACAATCAATATAAGAGATCATGGGTGATGTGTAGACAGTCTATTAACCCAATAATGCCTTGTTAGAAGGTGGTATTTCTTGAAGGTGCAGCAACTATTGAAAGGCAGTCTAAAACTGTGGTTTCTCTTGATAGATTGTCTAATTCAGTGTAGTCATCATCTTTTATGTATTAATTACAGCTTAGTTTAATGGTAGAGATGAATGACAGAGCCGACATCAAATCAGGCCAGATTTGATTAGCATCCTTAGACAGGATTCTTATCCAAGATGGCATTTTGAAGACTATGTCTTCTAAGAACTAACTTGGATGAGAGTGTTTTGCTGGTAAAGATGGGTGGGTAGCACATCAGCCTGGATGCTCCACGCTGGAAGTTACCCAGTCCTAGTCCCTACTCCATTACCTGCTAGCTATGGATTTAGGACGAATCAATTGGCCTTCCTGGGTCTCAATTGCTTAATCTACAAAATGGGAGTAAATATAGCCAATCTGTTGACCCAACAGGTTTACTGGGATGGCTCACTGGAAAACCACGTACACGAAGGCACGTGTTCTAAACTTTAAATCGTTGAACATGTTCGAGTCAGTTCCTGAATGACCAGAGACACCATTCCCGGCTGGACACAGAGAGACATCTTGACCAGTCTTTTTCAGGGTCCTGGTCAGGTGTTTCTGCACATAGCAGGCATCCAATCAACCTGTGGAACTGACATGGCTCGGCTGTGGGGTATGGGCATCACCCTGAAGGAGAGACTTTACAATCCTATTTAGGAGACAGATAAAATGTGACAAGCCACTCACTCAAAAGGTCAAAAGAAGTTCACTTTAAAGACAAAGAGGCATTTTAAACTTTGTCTGTGTCTCCATTTTAAAAGTAAATGGAACAATCCTTCAAAGACAAATGTACTTCATCAAGCCACAGTTAAAGCCATGAAAACCTATAATCATAATATCTTCTGAATATTTATTACCTTTAACTGCACATAAGCATCATTTTTAAAAAATTCCTAACACCATTCCCTATCAAATAGCAAGAGAGATCATTTCAGATTAGGAAAATGTGTTCCAGTACCGTTTATTCGAGGAGACATCCCTATAATTGATGGAACAATGCCGGAAAAGCCAGTGATCCAGTGATCCAGGTATGGGCTTGTTGCTGTTACTTAGAGAAAAGGCTAATGAAATAACCATTTTTTAAAAAGTGGTTTGTTTGTTTGTTTCCCCTTTAATGCAAATATAACCATGTATCATTGC
The DNA here is from genome assembly GCA_963573385.1 of Cacajao melanocephalus. NCBI lineage: Eukaryota > Metazoa > Chordata > Mammalia > Primates > Pitheciidae > Cacajao > Cacajao melanocephalus. Next base: position 143,175 of record CAUYLG010023401.1, on the reverse strand, counting down.
AAAAATCTGCTGGGAGTCCAAGCTACATCTATCCAAGGACATATCAAGAAGTGTGGTGTGGGCTGGGCACAATGGCTCACGCCTGGAATCCCAGCATTTTGGGAGGCCAAGGCAGGTGGATCACGAGGTCAAGAGATGGAGACCATCCTGGCCAACATGGTGAAACCCCGTCTCTACTAAAAATACAAAAATAAGCTGTGCGTGGTGGTGCACACCTGTAGTCCCAGCTACTCAGGAGGCTGAGGCAAGATAATTGCTCGAACCTGGGAGGCAGAGGTTGCAGTGAGCTGAGATCACACCACTGCACTCCAGCATGGTGACAGAGTAAGACTCTGTCTCAAAAAAAAAAAAAAAAAAAAAATGGTGTCAAGACCTGTTCACTCCCTTCTGATCAGATCATCTCAACACAGAATTTTCTTTCCTTGAGGCCCCTTTAGCCCACTTTCCATTCCTCAGACCATGGCCCTAATCACTTAATTTTTCTTCCTCCTGTTTAGATTAGTAAACCTGATCAAAGACCACCTGTCTACTGGCTTGCAACTGAGGTTAGCACACATCAGAATGTGATTAACGTTTGATTGTATGTTAACATCATTTTAATTATGAAAACGGAAAGTTAAATAAAGATCCCCAATTTAAATCTCAGCCTTCTCTATGATTCTCTGGGAGAGAAGGAAAGAGGATTCTCTGACCTAATTCAGTGGGAGGAGTTGGGGGCCTTGTGCTCCCAAAGACCTGGTTTTATTCCTTGCTTTTTAAATATGAAAATTACATCTTTCTCATTCTCAAGGAAGAAACAATTCTCAAAAGTTTTTGTGTTTTCAAAGACACAATCTGGAGCTGAGTTACTTGACCCATTGGTTGAAAAGCCATTATTTAGCTGTTAAAAAAACAAAAACAAAAAAAAAACAGGATAACTGATAAAGCCAAACACAAGCCTTCTGGCTAAAAGGTGTAGTTTTGCTTTGCAAATTAGATTATTTGACGCATTAGGAATTCGGTCGAAGAGATATAGCATTCAGCCTGGGTCTGAATAGGCAATGTTCACCGGAAGGTAACTCAGCTCCTAATACATAAACCAGTGGGGTACATTCAAGCTCCACGGTAACTGCTGATGAGGCCAAGCTGCCCCTGGTAAATGAGAATCTCTTTCTTTTTAGAGAGTTCCAGTGTTCTGCACATTAGCAAGTTTCTAATGTTCTAAGTAAAGACTGGGAATTAGAGAGCAGCGCTTTGCATGCCAGGTTGCCTACTGCCTTCTTGCCATCTTTTCTGTTGTCTTTCGACACAGATTAGCTCCCGGGAAAAGCCAGGGGCAAACACACACATACAGGTGTGCACACACACAAATAGCCTTCTTACTTCATTGTTTGTTTGGGTTTTGGGTTTTTTTTTTTTTCTTTGAGATAGAGTCTCGCTTTGTAGCCCAGGCTGGAGTACAGTGGCACAGTCCTGGCTTACTGCAACCTCTGCCTCCTGGGTTCAAGTGATTCTCCTGCCTTCGTCTCCCGAGTAGCTGGGATTATAGGCACGCACCACCATACGTGGCTAATTTTTGTATTTTCAGTAGAGATGGGGGTTTGCCATGTTGGCCAAGCTGGTCTTGAACTCCTGACCTCAGGTGATCCTTCTGCCTTGGCCTCCCGAAGTACTGAGATTACAGGCATGAGCCACTGTGCCTGGCACATCCTTCTTACTTGAAAATGTAGTTGAGAAAAAGGCAGCAGCACCAAGTCCCCTCCACTGCCCCTACCTTTTCTCAGTCCTGGCCTGAACGAGGCAGAAAGTTTCTAGTACTTGTTGTGTTTCAGCCTGTTCTCTGACGCTGTCCACAGGGATGCTGATGCTTGTGGCTGGGGTGAAGTCATGCAAGGCGGTGATATTTTAGTTATTTGGCTGGTAATTGGGTTTATGATTTCGCCTATGCATCTTGGGCAGCCAGAGAAGGAGCCTCTCAGACATCTTAATCAGACATCCTTATATGTCCGTCTCAGGGTCAGTCCTAGGTTTGACCTGGGTACATTTCAGAAGGGAAGGCTATCATGAGAAAGGAAAAAAAACAAAAACAAAAAACAAGACCATCCTGTTTGGCTTCACTTTGTTCTTTATCACAGTTATCCTTCTGGTCAGTGTTGAGCCCTCTCTGAGGGGCTGCAGGCTCCTGTGTGTTGTATGCTTACCTTATCTTTCCATTTTTCAACAGGACTAGTGAGTTAGGGACTGTCGAATCTTCATTTTACAGCAGAAGGCTCAGAGAGGTTAAGTAACTGGCTTAAGTTTGCACAGCCAGTTAAATGACAGAGCCTTCTGTGTATGCCTCAAGTCCTTGTCATTAGCCAATATGCTATTCTGCTGAACCCTCCCAAATTAAAGTTCCAAGAAGTTGCAGAATTTCTTTTCCATTTCATCTGAAACTAATGACAATATGGACTTGTAGTCATTTATTTGCTTATTCAAAAGGTAGTTTATTTTTTACCCATTATGTGCAGGTTACTGGTCTAGACAATACAGGGGATGTGAAGTTTTTTAAAAAACACTTCTTTTGACGGGGCATGGTGGCTCACGCCTGCAATCCCAGCACTTTGGGAGGCTGAGGCGGGCAGATCACAAAGTCAGGAGATAGAGACCGTCCTGACCAATGTGGTGAAACCCCGTTTGTATTAAAATACAAAAGAATTAGCTGGGTGTGGTGGCGTGCACCTGTAGTCCCAGCTACTTGGGAGGCTGAGGCAGGGGAATCTCTTGAACCCAGGAGGCAGAGGTTGCAGTGAGCTGAGATCACACCACTGCACTCTAGCCTGGCAACAGAGCGAGACTCCACCTCAAATAAAACCAAAAACCAAAAAACAAAAACACTTTTTTTCATAAATAAAAATAATTGATAGCTAATGTTGACTATAATCTTATAAACCAGGTACTCTTTTAAGCATTTTACATACGTGAATATGATTAATCCTCAGAACATCTCTGAGGTAGGTTCTATTATGATCCTCACTTTACAGAAGAAAAAGTGGAAGCATAGATAGGAAGTGCATTCCTTGCCTAAGATCACACAGCTAGTGTGAGTTAGACCCTGGATTTGAACCCAGTGCTGTCTGATGAGAACCTGTGCTCTGCACCCCCGACTCTCCTCTTCCTGGAAGCTGGCAGCCTGATAAAGGAGGCAGATGTATGCATGAAGATCTCAGCTATACCCACTGGAGACACTGCCTGATCGACGGGAAGGAGAGATTATGACTTTGGCATTGAAGCATAGGAAGGATTTGGGGCCAACACCGAGTAGATGATGATGTGACTTCCTATATAATCAGATCGTCTGCCTGATTGTCTACCAGAGGCACAGTGCTCACCACACTTCTTTACACACTTGGCCATTTAGCATTTTCACTGCTAATGTGGGCAGGGTGAGTAATAGTATCCCACTTCAGAGATCAGGAAACTGAGGCTCAATGAGGACGAGGGACTGGTCCAAGATCATATAATGGAGTTAATAGTTGAGTCAGGACTAGAACCCTGACATTATGGTTCTCAACTCTGCCATCTCAAGCGAATTATTTGCTGCATTGGTCTCCTGTTTCAGCCCCACTGAGCTTCCATGCTGCGGTGGCAGGTGACCACTTCCAGTGGAAAAAGACAACTCAGACTTCCAGAGGCAGCAGCAGTTGTCCCTGAAGTCCTACCAGCATCAGCCAGAGGCTACTTCCATTCACAGATCCCTGGCAGGCCTGTGTCCTGAGGCCCCACCTCTCTGTCTTACCCCTTTCCCATAGATGATGTCACTGATAAAAACTAAGAAAAACTGGTTATTGGCGTCACAGACACCCATATTTGTGCCTGCACTTGGCTAGAGAATTTGTGACCGATACAAGAAATGTGTTTTTGCGCAATTCAGTCAAACCAGTTTGTTTGTGTGGTGAAGCTATGAGCCAAAATAACAGCTTCAGAAAAAGAAAATGGAATTATTGACCAGGTTGCTCTGTCTCCGTAACATCAAGTGGTCTGTTGGAATGATTTTGTATCCTGAACAGTCTCCTGTCACTTCACCCTGGAAACCTTTACCCCAACCAGGGGGGCCCATTTATTTGTCCCTAAGTGTGCTGTAAACATTCTCAACATCATGCTTTTACTTATGATTCTCTCCTAAGCCTATTCTCCTCTTTTTTAGGTCAGACCTTTCTCTGAAATTCCACCCCAGAGTCACCTGTCTTTGAAACTTTCTCTACATTGCCAGCCCTGAAGTGTCACTCCCTCTGTTGGGTTCCTGCTGGTCTTGCAGGCCACTTTGGTATTTATCCTTTCTGCACCATAACAATCATCATCTGTTTTTAAGTCTCCTGTGTCATCCTCTATACTGGAAACCTCAGAGGGGAGGAGACCATGCCTGATGCTTTGTAGCCCTTTCAGAAATACAGCATAATTCAAGGCTCTCGGGCAGTATTTGTTACAATTGATGAAAGATGGCTTGAGGTGAGATCTTCAACAGATCTCTTCTTAGAAGACGACATTGCTGGCTGCTATAGGTTGGCATAAGTGGAATAAGAGTTGGTCTATACTGCTTGCAGGCAGTTAGGAGCTATAAGAATTCTCAGATGTCAGCACTAGTAGGAACCTTCCAGAGTAGCTTTTTCAGTGACTTCGTTCTGTAAATGTGGTCCTTGAAGCCCAGAGGGAAAGTGAATTTGTTCAACTTCTCTCAGAAAGTTATGGACAGAGGCCTCGAGATTCCTTGTCTGGGCTCTTTGTCTATTTTCCCATCTTAGTATCTAATATTTCCATGATGTCTATTCTCCTGAAGGAACAGAGGTCTTTATTTCTTCTTTAGTCATCTATTCTTTGTATTTTTCAATCCTGAGTTAGGGTCTTCTTTCTATAGCCTACAGTCACTCAGGTTCTATTACTGAAATAAAAATAAAATTCATTATAGTCTCATATGCCTGGTATACAACAATCCACTAGGAGAAATCTAAAATATATTAGATGCAGTCTTTACTTATAAAATACATGTGGAATAATGCATAAGGAGATAGGACATGTTTATATAAAATGTTAACAAAAATATAAAGTAGTAAGCAATGAATATCCAAATTGCATTAACCAGCCAAGCTACCAAAACAGTTCCTCAGGAAGAGCTCTTCTATAGCAGGCAGTGCTAGGTAGCTGTGGGTAAAAGCCAGTCTTGCATAGCAGATGACAAAGCCAGGGTCTTAGGTTGTGGTTGATCAAGGAACTTTCACTTGATTCAAAACAAAACAAAAGAACTTCAGCTGAATTAAATTTAAAGGAGTTTAACTGAGCACTAATGATTTGCAAATCAGGCAGCCCCCAGAATCACAACAGATTCACAGAGACTCCAAAGTAGCCATGTGGTAGAAGATGATTTATAGACAAAAAAAGGGAAATGACGTACAGAAATTGGCAGTGAGGTACAGAAACAGCTGGATTGGTTACTGGCTGGCATTTGCCTTATTTGAGCGCAGTTTGAACACTTAGCAGTCTATGAGTGGTTAAGTATGGCCACTGGGATTGGCCGAGACTCGGCTATTGTTACAGCGCATACTCCTAAATTAGGTTTTCAATCTTGTCTGACTATTAAGTTACCATTCATCCACAAGGACTCAAATATACAAGTATGTAGTCCTTCTCAGGTCATGTTCAGTTTGCTTTAACACGCTAGAGTGTCCAGGAATGGGGAGCTTGGGCAAGACAGGGCCTCGTGTGGACATTGCTGAGAATAGTCACCAATGCTGGTTGCTCCTGTCTTCCTGGTGGCACATGCACAGGCTTGACATGTGTCCAAGATGTGCCATAAGGGGAGGCATCTCTCCTTCTCCCATAATGACTTGTATTCTTGATATTTGTGGGTCTGGAATATCTTAATAATATTTATGACAGAAACACCTTGGCAAATCAGTGATAGGCCAGTTGAACAGGTAAAACATAGAGTGCTAATTTGTAAATGTGTCTGTTATCAATATAATATTATTGTTTTTCTTCCTTCTATTTGACCAAAAGATCAAGGTTCCAGCTAAAAGACCAAGGTGGTCTATGGAACTCGAATATTGGAGTGAGGTTCACCTGTTCCCACCAGTCAATGATGCATTCATCCCCAAGAACTTAGGCCTGTTAACCTGGACATGTGAAATGTGCATTCTTCTTGAAAAATTTCTGCATTCTTGTAGCAACAGACGAATTGCACTTAGCTGTTAAAAATATGTTGACCATATACCACTTGGACTTTTGTAATTGTAATTTAAAAGGTATATTCTTTAAACAATTTGAGAAAATCAAGTGTTGAAGAAACCCAGCTCTTAGGTTCATGAGGCAGTTTTCCTTTTTCTTCTTCATTTTTTTCAGTTTGCATAAGATATGTTGAGCACATTAAGTGCAATTCTCTCCAGAGGGCCTCAGGATGTTATTCTCTGGTTTTTCAGCCCAACAGTTCTGGCTTCATCTGGCATCCATTATGCCTGCTTCCTGCACTGCTCCCATGGCCCTCTCTATAGACTGCCTTTGGTTTACATTGCAGAGGTGTCTGATTGGGGTCCCAACTTGTGTCCAGGCCCACTGAAGGTAGGACCTGTGTCTTATCTTTCCCACTGCTACTCCAGCATCTAGCACAGAGTCTTGCAAATGGCAGAAGCTTTAAGCAGATGTGGTGATGAATTAACAATCGAAGTGTTTTTCTATCGAAGTGTTTTTCTAATGATTCAACATCTCAACTGCTAGAAGAGATGACTCAGAGATTACATTATTCAGGGTTTGTATTTTTTTCTGCAAATGAAGTTTAATGGTGTAGAGCAGAGTTTTCTAACCTATGGGCCACCATTCCCTAGGAAGACCAAGAAACCATTACCGGGGAATTTTAATTGTACACGTGCATCTGTATTTTCCTCATAAACACGTAACAAAAGTCAGCTGGGGTATGCAAAAATGTATTTTACTTTTTATAAGGATTTTTATATTAAAATATATTAAGAATCAGTGTAGAAAATGTAAGAACAAAGTGAGACTATTGCTTGTGGGTTCTCATGGCATAAGGGATGGAAATGGTGAGACTAAATGAGCCACAAGCTCACTGGTTCTCCTTCATGGGCAAGGATTCTGCTTTGTGCCGTGGCCAGCAATGCGGTATTGTTTTTGTCTCTGTTTCTAAGCTGTTTTCAAGAAGGGATAGGCAAGTCTGCATTTAAAAAGATGCTGAAATGAGATATTTTGAGTGGCATAAAGAAAGCTCTAAGGCCCTTCAGACTTTTCTGCCACTTCCATGGTTAGAACTTAGCATAAGGCTTTGTAACTTGTTAAAAATGCAAAGCCCAGGTGAATGGTGGTCTGTGTATTGGGAATGGAGTGATCATTCTTTAAGCAATGAATGGAAGATCTGTAGCTGGTGTTGGGAGCAAAAGATGAGACAAGACTCTGAGTGCCGAGGAGAAAGTAACCTAACTACACGGTCCTACCCCAGGGACCCTGAGATGTAGATAACAGTCAGGATGAAGCCCGAGTCTGGATTCAACAGGTGGAAAAGAGGACTCAGAGGCCCAAGAAGTTCATGATTCCTCTCTGAGTGAAAGCCTGGCTCCCTATTTCATTAAAGAATATGGGGTAATTCTTCCTTAGCACATGAATTATGTCTAACATGGCTCAAACAGTGCTTTGTTAGAGAATACACGTGTGTTTCCTTCCTCTTGCAGGGCCTGTAAGATACTGAGGCAGAAACTACCCCTGAGAATCATTCTGCAGTGTGGTCAAATACAAATGAGTACCTCTAGCCTGACTTGTGACCTGGGTTGGGAAAGTGCTGATCCAGATGTAGAAAGCTAATGGAATGGGGCTGGGGAGGCCAAAGCATTTCAGGAGCAACAGCAAAGTCTAGGTGAGAGGCGGGGCAGAGAGCCTGGTGGTTTGGGAGACAGGATAAAGCACAAAATGGACCTGTGGGTTAAGGAAGGAGTCTGAGGTCCCTGAGCCTATTTAGGGGGCACCCAAGGGTTAGGCAAAACAATACAACTGTTTAATGTTATTACCACGTTTGGGCTGAATGTGTCCATCAGTGGTCACCGGATTTCAAAGTCTGACTACTGGTGTGCACTGGGATGCCATCTAGTTCGACATTTACTTAGAGTGGGACTCTCCACCCCAGGATCCTGGACAGAATCCTCTGCTGAGGGTTCTTGCTCCTTTAGGATGGGTTTTATCATTATTAGGCTTTTCTCCCTCTGCTTCTCTGATGCTTCTCTTCTTCCGTTTTCTTCCCCTCTTTATCACCAGCCTTCCCAAGCCTCCCTGGCCCACCACCCATTCCACTTCCACCCACCACTTGAAGTCTCAATAAAAGAAGAACTCTCTCGGCTTCTTCTTCTTTTATTAATTGCTGTGTGTAGCGAAGATGATTTTTTTTCCCCTGCCAGATTTCTTCTCAGCCTTATTATTGTTCGGAAACCATAAAACTGAAAACTGCATTTTTATGACTCCAAATGACCTTCAGAATTCCAGACATGGCTGACTCCTGCTTGGCTATAACATTTTGGCTCATTAATTTCAGAGAAGATACTCCAATTTATAATTTTATTAAGTTTCTGAGGATTTTTAATACTGTGTTTCTAAATATGATGAACTTCTCACCACCAAATTTTAATTAGGGAGTATATTAAATCCTCAATTAATGCTCTCAGTAATGCATATTTAACATCTAATAACATTTGATCAGGATCCTTTCAGAGAGGGAGGGACTGAGGCGTGGGTTCCTTGGTTCTCACTGATGGATAGAACAGCCACGTCTTCCTTCCCATCTACTCTCTTTCCAGCAGAGTAGAAGCCCCTTATGGGATATCTGGAAGGAGCACAGTTAACGCTCTCATTATTAGCTTCCCCATTGCCGTGAGGAGGAATGTGGTGCCACTGGGTATGCAAGATGCACAGCACAGATTTTCTGAACAAGCCCATTCAAAGCCCAGAAAGGATTTTTAAAACTCAGTGCCTTAAAGGTACCTCATTTCATCTCTCCGCCTCAAATCTATTTTCCCATGCACAGGAGTAAAATGCTTTAGTGCACGTATCATCAAAATTTTTCTGTACTGGTCGAGGGTGAAAAGGTTTTAGGCTACAGGGGCCATTTGGGCTCTCATAGCTACCGGACTCTGCCCTTGTAGCACAAAAGCAGTCATAGCCAATATGTAAATGAATGAGACTGACAATATTCCAATAACACTTCATCGGCACCGAAATTTTAATTTCATATAATTTTCGCATATGATGAAATACTATTCCTCATTGGATCCTTTTCAACCATTTAAAAATGTAAAAACCATTCTCATGATTTGGCCAACAATTATAGTCTGGCAAATGCAGCTTGAGTAGAAGAGTCCAGAGCTGAGGTTGGTAGACCTGGGGTCTCCTTCTAGCTTTGCCGCTAGGTCACCGAGGAAAGCTGCAGCATTATCTCGGGAACCAGCTTCTTCATTTGTAAGATAAAGGTTTCACCTTGGTGGTAGCTAAGATCTTGTTCTAAAGATAAGTGATTCCTTCTGCATGAGTAACTTGTTCAGGTACTCTTTCTGGAGGCCACAAGAACCATCTGTTCTCATTTCTTTCTTCTCTCTTAGAGTAATTCCTCACCTCCACCATCAGAAGACAAATTGGAAGTAGGGCAAAGGCAGCTCAGGAATACTCGTGGCTTATGGTCTACAGAGCAGGAGTTAAGAGCTCCACTCTTGCCTGGGCTGCCATAGGAAAAATTTCTTCCTCTGCTCTCTGGAACTTCCATTTTCTTGAGGGCATCAGTCTTCATTCAAAAAACCCACCTAGACTAGCCTCTAGGGGAAGCACAAAGAATTCAGAGGCAAATGGCCTGCTGTGGAGTGAAGAACATGTATCTCCTCCCAAAGGCTGGCCCTCAACTGTGTTTTCAAGACTGAAATGAGGCTGATCTCCCTCCAGTGCCCCATTCTCCTCTCTATCCTTCCACAGCCAGGCCTCTCCTTTCATACTCTTCTACCGTCTTTAAAAACCTACCCTCATAATAAGGGGACATAATTTCATCATGAATGTCAAGATGAAGGCAACTGTTGAAAGCTTGTAACACTAGAGAAAGCAAGAGAAATTAGGCCTTGATAAACTGTAAGAGCCAACATTTATTAAATGCTATATTAGCCAGTTTGTGTTGCCATAAAGAAATACCTGCAGCTGAGTAATTTATAAAGAAACGGGGTTGAATTGGCTTATGGTTCTGCAAGCCGTACAGAAAACATGGCGTTGGCATCTGCTTCTGATGAGAACCTCAGGGAGCTTCCAATCACAGCCGAAGGTGAAGAGGTAGCAGACATGTCACATGGCAAGAATGGGGTCCTGAGAGAGATGAGAGAGGTGCCACGCTCTTTTAAATAGCTAGAACTTGTGTGAATTCAGAATGAGAATGACTCATTACCATGAGGAGGGCACAAAGCCATTTATGAGGGATCTGCGCCATGACCCAAACACCTCCCAGTACATCCCACCTCTAACACTGGGGATCACATTTCAACATGAGATTTGGAGGGATCGCACACCCAAACCATACAAGTTGCTTACTATGTGCTAAGCTCTGCATCCATGTTTGTGTGTGTATGTGCATATTTTTCCACCTAAAAATCCTCCTTTTGCAGGTAAGGAAGTTAAGACCTAAGAAATCTAAGTAACTTGTGCAATGTCACCACCTATTAAGTGGCAGGGCTGGAATTTGAACCCACATGATCTAACTCTAGGACTGTCACTCATATCATACTGAATAGTGCAATTTGGAGAATCAGTAAGTAGAATAAACTTTTTTTTTCTTTTGAGATGGAGTTTCACTCTTGTTGCCCAGGATGGAGTGCAATGGCACGATCTTGGCTCACTGCAACCTCCACCTCCCGGGTTGAAGTGATTCTCCTGCCTCTGCCTCCCAAGTACCTGGGATTACAGGCATGTACCACCACACCCAGCTAATTTTGTATTTTTAGTAGAGATGTGGTTTCTCCATGTTGGTCAGGCTGGTGTCCAACTCCTGACCTCAGGTGATCCACCTGCCTCCACCTCTCAAAGTGCTGGGATTACAGGCATGACCCACTGCACCCAGCCTAGAAGTAATGTATTTTAAAGAGCTCACCTGAACCGCCATATTATACATCCTGTGTAGCTGCCCCTCCTTTATTTCTGCATGAGGTTGCCTCTCTAGCCACATGCTTTCCTCCCCTCATTCACAATTTGCCTGGAGGGAGGATGCTTGTGTCCTGGAATCCGGGAGGTGATTTTCCTCAGAGCTGTCAGTTTGCCTCCCTTCCTTCCTGTCAGGTTGCCTTGCCATCCCTTGCAGTATGATTCCATCCAGATGGCCAAATCATAACTCCATTATAAAGATAATTGGTTAACTAAAGCTAATATTTATGATTTGATTCAGGATTTTCTTTCCCCCTGTTCTGAACATAACAAAAACACAATGCTTTAAAATGCCACCGTGGCCATCTGCTGTTTCCTATCAGTTCTTGACATCATTTCAGTGGCTTGGTTATTTTGGGGTTTCCATGACTGGGATAGCACATGAGGCATTTTGGAAAGTACTGGGACTACCGAATAGGATCTAAGACTTAGGCAGAACCCAGGCATCCCTACTTCTCCCTTCCTGTTCTAGCATTATTTCTACAGAATATCTGGCAGGTAGAGTTCAGCCTCAGTTTTGGAGCTTTCTGATCCAGTAATCAAGAGATTTGTTTTCTAGGAAGGTCTTCACTTCTCTATGCCAAGGTTCTATCCTCTGTAACTACACAGAATAAGGGGCTTCACATAGGCAGATGCTCCAAAATTTTAGAACCACCATCCTGTCATTTGGAAGGCGCCCTTATTCCACAGTGTTGGCTTTTCATTTCTTATCCTCGTTTACCTAATCTTTCCCCTCCCATTGGACCAGGACTTCTCTTAACATGGGTAACTATAATTCTCAGAAGCACTTGTTTTTTAGAAAGGGTCTTCTGGAGTGGCGCAATCATAGCTAACTGCAGCCTCCAATTTCTGGACTCAAGCAATCCTCCTGCCTTGATTCCCATTGTACAGATTAAAAAACTGACTCCAAGGTGGATGAAACAATGTGTTCAAAATCAACACGTGACTTTTTACAGTCCAGTGGAAAGTCACTCCTTGTCCACTGCCCTTTTCTCTGCCGACTGTTACCACTCATGGTGTAGGACTTTGTGATAAAAGTGCTCAGAGCATTAGTTTTCTTTTAAAAAGAAATTTGTTTTGTTACTCATTTTTAAGTGAAATACCTCAGATACATTACAGGAGTTTGATTCATTGTGTAATGAACATTTTTGTAGCCACTGCCCAAATTCAGAAATAGAACATTACAGATATCAGCTTGCATATCCTTGTATAATAACTCCCATCCCATGTCACTACTTCTGCCTCAGAAGTAATCATTATTCTAAATTTGATAATCATCTTTCTCCATATATATATATATATATATATATATATATATATCCATCCCTACACAGCAATATCAGTTTGCATTTTGTTAAATTTCATATAAATGCTTCCTATAATGTAGGTATCCTGATTTCTTTTCACTCACAGTTTGGTTTTGAGATTCATCCATATTGATGCATAGGACTATGATTCATGTTTTTCTATGCTCTGTGCTGTTCCTGTCAATGGATATTCTATTTATTTGCTCAACCTACTGTTGATGGGTATTTCGGTTCTTTCTCATATTTGCCATCATAATGATGATTCAATGAATATTGTGTTTGTCTCCTAAGCTCTCGTTTCTCTAGAGCTTGCCTAAAAGTAACACTGCTTGGTTGTAAGGTATGTGGATCTTCAGTTACGTAAGATTCGCCGTATTGCTTTTTAAATTGACATGTTATCCCACCAGCAGTCGCTGAAGGGGTCCATGATGCTACCTCTTCATCCACACTTAGTTGTATCATACTTTGCCAGCCTGATAGGTATGATCATCATTGTTTTGGACAAAGCAGGCATCATTATGCTTATTTATATTAGCATATAGAAAACTAAACTTCATTAAAGTTAACTGGCCTGAATAAGCTACACAGTCCCGACAAGAATGCAAACTCTTTGGCAGGAGTTAGAATTTGGTCCACTGATATTAGCCATTAGCCAGTATTTCCTAGACATTGGTTTGAAAAGAGCACTCTCCTAGGTGCCATGGGGCATTGCTAGGAAATGTAATTGCCTGTGTTAATGGAGGCAAGGTAAAGTGGGTTTGCAGTTTGGACTGTGCTGTTTTCAGAGTTATAAGTGACACGTACACTATGTCAGTCTCTATAACAGCAAGACATGTAATCATGTGGTTCTATTGACATGGATATATCCCACACTCTCAGGGAGCCAGTCACTGAATAGAAGATCAGGTGAAAACTACAAGCAGTAGCCCAGATGGAGGGTAAACAGTGCGGCTGAGGTACAAGTTATGGAAATAGAAAGTCAACCCAACTTTCAAGATGTGCTCAAAGAGATGTGTCCTGCTGGCCTGTGGATGAGGAAAAGGCACAGATGACCGGGGCAAAGATATGATGACTTGCTGGCCAGCAAGGCTCAGGCAGATATTAAACCCAAGACAGGTCAGTGACTGCAGGTAGAAGCAAGCAGGATGGTGAGGTACAGCAGACCAAATGCCAGCGGGGTTACGAGCAGTTCCTTAGAGAGGGTTTATAGATAAATAGCACAGAGAAGGCAGTGGTAATTCCCTTGACACTGTTTGTTGGCCTAGAGAGGCCTGGGGCAATGGCTACTAATCGGATCCAGAAGCTGAGACCTGTACAAACTTTTGTCGTGTGCCTGCCAAGTTCAGACACTGGGAGATACTGAGATAATAGGTATAAGACCCAATTTTTGCCTCAGGCTTGGTATCCAGTCAGCCAGCAAGAAAAACAAAGCAAAAAGCATTTTAGGCTTTGCATCTACAGCACATACTAAAAAGAAGTCAACATGATGAAAGAGTTCATGGTGGGGCATGGCAGCATTAAAGCTAAAGGGAAAACTCAGAAGTCTGTGGTAGGGAGCCTTGAATGCTGAGCAAAGTCACTGAAATATCATCCAGTAATCCTATTGGCACACTTAGCCCTTGTTATAGTCTAGGCTCTACACACTCTAAACACGTAATCTCATTTAATCCTCTCAGTGACTGTATGAGAGAGGTCTACTTTTAGCCACATTTATAGAGGAGGAAATTGGGCACAGAAAGGTTAAGACTTGCCCAAAATCTCACTTTTCCAGTGACAGAGCCAAGCTTTGGACCAAGGCAGGGTAACTATAGGATCGTGGCTCCTGACCACCATGTTCTACTCCCACTACAAGGTCTTGGAGCTCCTAAGTAGAGGTGAGTTAAAGACATGCGGCTTATTTTTAAAATATTCAAATGCCTGGATGTTCAGATTTGATGTTTCTGAAAGACTGAAAAACTCCTTGGGTAATTCTGATGTGCATGCATTCTTGGTTGACAGCCACTGTGTCAGCAGTTGGTAGCCACTTGGGTTCTGATAGGCTGACAACCTCCCCAGAGTTGAGTTTTTGAGAAAGGGGGTGTTGTAACCAAAATAGTGGTTTAGGAGGACTGATCTGGCAATTGTACTTTTTGACTTAGGCTAAGAAAGTCAAAGGAGTGGAGTTGGGGAGACAGTGGCAGATTGTTCAGAGATTTAACCTTTCTGTGTTCAGTTCCCTCCTCTATAAATGTCAATAAAAGTACACTTATCTTCCATGTCCAAGATATGGGAGATGAGAGCTGGATCAGAATGGGAGAACAGAGATGAAATAAGTCATTGATGCCAGAGACAAACTACAATTATCTAAAAATAGTCATGGATACCTTCATGTCAGGAAGGCTTAGTGAGTGACCAAGTCCTCATGCCGTTGAGTCCACCAGAGTGGGTGACACATGGGCTCTGGTTTGAATCCTTGCTCTATCCCTTACAAGCTGTGTGACTATGGGGAAGTTTCTAACCTTTCTGGACCTTGTTTGGCTCATTTAGAAAATGAAAATAATGATAGGCCCTCCATCATTGGGTGGTTATACATACGTAGCACTCATCGTAGTGTTTTCTTCACAATACAGTATCAATGTTAGCTCTTATTTTATTGGTAGGATAGGTAAATTGGTTATGTGAGCAATATGAGAGACAATCAGCTAAGACTTTGAGATTTTGGTCTTAGATGTGGCAAGATCTCTGATCCTTCTACAGGCTACCTTCAGACTAGGGGGAAAAAAAACCCTGATTTTTTCAAAATGACAGCAGCTTCGTTTTCAATGAAAGTGATGCTAATTACTGGGTATTGACCCAAGATGAATTTCTCTTTGATGAACTCCATACTGCTCTTCAGAAAACCTAGCCAAATCATCTCAAATACCAGGAAGTGCGGGGTAATGCAGCAAATGGGGGGAAAATGTGGATCAGAAAAAATTATTGCTACAAAAATATTTTCAGTAAGTTTGTTCCCTTCATAAATAGTGTGAATGGAATGCCTCTGCAATCAGCTGAAAGCCTTATCTTCGCTGTGGGCTAATTGCTCGTCTGGTTAGTGCAGAATTTAATTTGTGCTATTGTGCAGGCAAGGCTGAGAGCGTGAAATAAACAATGTGTGTTAATTTCAAGTTTTCCAGTCTACTTAGCCAAAGAGAGAGCTCGGGCTCCTCTCAGGCCTCACCCCACCCCCTCCCCAGCTTCGCAACCCAGAGTTGCAGACCACGGAGGGGAGGGATTGTGCTGACTGCAGGTGCATGGTTCTTGCCCCAAGACCAAAGGCTCAGGGAAGCTGGTTGGCCTGGGCAGTGATGCTGACGGAGGACACACATGGTGCACACTGTGCACACCCTCCACCACCACATGCCCAGGGTAGGTGGTCCAGATCTTTCTTCTAAGACAAATGAGCACCTGCTGGTGCAGTGCAGCTGGCTTTTTCCTCTCAAGTTTGATGATGCCCTTGGTTTCCGATGGAGCTTCCACTGGGGCAAATGGAGAGCCACCAAACCGGATGGCATCAACACGGAACAGACTAATTTGATGAGCTGAGGGGATTCTCCTCTGGTGAGGGCAGAATACGTATCTTTTTCAAGAGGAGGACTAGATGCCCACTTCTAGGAAGGGATTGGAGGAAGGCTGGGATGGCCTCCCTTCCTGCTCCACACTAGGAATATGAGAAATGGGAGCTAAATTACTCCCACCTTCTTTCTCCATGACTGCAGGGCCTGACACCCAGGAGAAGTTATTTGCTCAGAGTCATAGAGGCAACTAGACTCTTGACTAGGCCTCAGACTCACAAAGACTCCATTCCCCTCCCAGTACTTTCTGCTATGCCATCTCTCATTAGGTCTGTATAACGCATGAAATTATATAGACCTAATGAGAGAATTAAATATCTTCTCCTTGATAGTTAACTGTGAGCAGGGATTCTGAAGTAAGCCTTTCTGAATTCAAATCCTAGTTCTAACTAAGTAATATTTCACAAGCTACTTAGCCCTCTCAGTGCCTCAGTTTTTTTCATCTGTAAAAATAGCATACAGTCTATAAGCGTATTATGACTATCAAACTACTTAATACATGTTAAGTGCTTAGAACACTGCCTGGCATAACTAAGTGCTCAGTAAACATTAGCTATCATTAGTGTTATTATTTGGGATATTTTCAACATCTTACCTGTTCTTATCAGAAGATTATTTGTGTGTGATCAGGTATTTCTGTTCTCCTAGAAAAGGGCTTTCTGTTCCCTTGCCTTCACTATGCCATCCATCCTGCTTTTATTATTGAAAATATAAGAGGGATGGCTGGGCACAGTGGCTCACATCTGTAATCCCAGCACTTTGGGAGACCGAGGCCAGCAGATCACCTGAGGTCAGGAGTTCGAGACCAGCCTGACCAACATGGAGAAACCCCATCTCTACTAAAAATGCAGAAATTTGCCTGGTGTGGTGGCATATGCCTGTAATCCCAGCTACTCAAGAGGCTGAAGCAGGAGAATCACTTGAACCTGGGAGGCAGAGGTCACAGTGAGCTGAGATTGTGCCACTGCACTCCAGCCTGGGCAACAAGATTAAAACTCCGTCTCAAAAATGAATGAATGAATGAAGGAGAGAGAGAAAGAAAGAAGGGGGAGAGTGGGAGGGAGGGAGAAAAGAAAAAGAAAATCTAAGAGCAGAATTTCAGTATTTGGAAAGGCCTGGGGTTCCCTTTTAATTGAGAGAAGAGCAGAAGATTTAAAGTCATAGATGCCCATTCATGCAATGGCAAGAAGCTTACCTGATTTGTCTCTGTCTCTCCAGTGCGTCTTGAATATGTGCTAGAGCACCAGAGAGCACAGCAGAAGAGGCCAGATGCGGTCTTCAAGGCCACAGAGGCCAAAGAACCAAGTGAAAAGAAAATCTCCTTACGCTTGATCATGAGGAGGACTGGCATTTTTTCTCAGGGACACAATAACAGTCTTATTTTAATCTACTAAAGCATGGGGTAGAGCCACCTTGCCCCTGTCCAGGGGACACCACTAAGTATGTTCTCAGTGGAATCTTCATAAGCACGTAGTAAGCCCCTGCTGGTTAAAATACCAAATACTGAAGATGCAGAGAGTGTGCCTATCCTCAGGGAAGCCATACTCTTCATACGTAGTCATCCTAACCATAATGATGCAACCTGATGTTGAAACAGCACCCTGCAGTATGTAAAGCACTGTGTGGACAGTTGTATACTGCAGATCAGGATACCAGGATAATGAAGGATTGAGGGACTTGCCCAAGGTTACCCTGTTGGGATGTGACCCTATGTCGCTCGCCTTGAGGTCCTCTCCTCTCTCCACCATACTGATCTATACCTCCATGAAATAAGGGGTATCTCTTCTGACACAGTTGCTCCACTGACTGTTGGCAATTGCAGAGAATAGGTGCGTTTTGTGATGTACTAGGTGCGGCTGCATAAGCTAGAGATAAAAGAACAAAAATCCTTCAACAATTTGTAATGTCCTTGGAAGTATGGGGAAAATTAATAGTACCAGCAATAAAGCAACCACAAGCTAAGAAGCACTTACCGCATGTGAGACACTGGAGTAGAGTTGTAAAAGGGGGCACAGAGATGAGAAAGATACTGTTCCTGCCTTCTGATGCATCACAAATTAAGAAGATAATATGAGTGTCCACAGAAGCAAACCTCATGTTAGCACATGATAACTGACTACCTGGGTTGCATGGACTGAATGTGGCTTCGAGTTTGAGAGGAAGTTAGTCTACAAATGCTGGGCTGGAGTTAAGCATACAAAAACAACCAGGTAAGAGATGACCCCAGAAGGCACATTAATGGCTCCCTGACAATAAGAAGAACTGTATCTCACCACAGGTAGGAGTCATCAGAGGAAGCTTCAGGAGGCAGGGGAACCTACAGGGGCCTCCAGAAGGGAGAAGTCAAATCACTGGAGTAGTGGGACAAGGGATTTCAGACAAGAGTGTCAGGATCAAAGGCACCAGAAAACACAGGGCACATCAGATCTGATTCCAGTTGTGGTCTAATTGGAAAGGTCATTTGGCTGTGATGACAGGGAGACTCTAACACTCCAGCATGGGGAAGATGATTGCTTAGTGCCTTGCACAGCAGAAGGAGGGGGAGAAAAGAAAGTTTTGGATAAAACACTGCCATCTGAATATTGTCCATGACTCCTCTGTTTGGCCAGTGCTCACAGGTTAGACAACGAATAAGTGGAGCCTGATTAGGAGGTAAACAAGAGGCTGAGAGGTTTCCTGACTTGAAGGAACCTGAGCAATCCTTCTTTCTAATTATATCTTGGTGTCTCAGAACCATCCCATCCCATGGCCCAGTAATAATGGGTACTCGTGACTGGGGGCTTGAGGGTTCCCTAAATGCTGGTATGTTGGCCAAAGGAAAAGAAGGGAATGAGGTGAGATTCAAATCTTCCATTGTCCTCAAGCAGGCATCACATGGTAGTTCTCTCCTTCAGGGTTTTCCTGAAGTTCATTTGCAGCTGATTTTCTCTAGATAGAAATATGTAGAGCTAAAGGAGAAGAAGTGAGTGTGGAAAGGGTAGTACACAATGCCTTCAGAAGCCATATTCCATTGCTCCTTTTGAATGAGATGTTACCACAGTGAGAATATAAGCACCCCTGGGAGGAGGTCCCCATGAATTTCCATCTGCATTTAGGAGAGATTTTTCTCATTAAGACTTTTCTCTGTGCCTCCTCTCTGAGAGCTGACTCTTATGGAAGAAGTAGGGAGCTATTAGGGACCCCAGAGGGAGCAGGTGCCCTGCACCCTGTGCCATTTCTGCCTCCCTCCTGGCTTGGGGAGCTGTTGAACCAAAGGAGAGCCCAGAGGAGAAAGGTAGAAAGCAGAGGCCAGCAGAGTCCCCATGGAAATTCCTGCAGCCTCACAATCTCTCAGCAGGTGAACATGGGCTCTGTCTCCAGCTTTCCTTCCTGAGAAAGCCCTAGGAAGGACCTAATGTCTCAGTCAAAAAGACCCTCGGAGGCAAAGCAAATGACAGCCACCAGGAGGCTGCCTGCACTGCAGTACATCAGAGGTTGAGACAAAGGGAAGAGGAGGTCAGAGTGTGGGATCTCAGAGGTCAAGTGACCCAGCCGGGAAGGTGAAGGGCTTGCCCAAGGCACATAGCCATTTGCTTCAGTAAATGCATTAGCCTGTCTGGCATTTGAAATCTAACATAGGAAATTGGATTTGTCATATGTTTCAAAGAAACTGCTTGAGGGCATCTGAGGACCTGACGTAAAGGTTTGGAGATCCTGCATTTAGACTTCTTGTGATGCGTAAACCTCCCTGGACCTTCATACATTTACAAGTGTGAGAATGCTGAAGTGAGGTTTCTAGGAGAGCACAGCAGTACTCCAGGTGCTCTGACCTTTGCAGTCACCAAATACCCATGTGCCCTGAAAGACTCTGTTTGCATAGGAAGCTTCCATGGGCAGAACTACCTATCCCTTCACCTCCAGCTCCCAAACCCTGTCCATTCTTCGAGAATCAGTTCAAGGACACGGCTCCATGAAGGCATCTGCAAATAGCCAACACTAATCTCCGTGCTCTCCTCCCTAGGGTGAGCTAGTGAAAGTACCCAGCTGAAGAATATTCACTCCACAGGCCCTGTGGTGATCATAGCTTTCCTCATTTATGTTCACAGCAAACCTATGAACTGGGCGTTCCTCTGTTCACTGATGGGAAAACTGAGACCCAAAAACCTAAGGCATTAGAACCTGGGTCCAGCTGATTCCAAATTCTGAGCTCTGCCCCACTGCATTCTAATACCTCCTCTTGCCTTGACAGTGTGCATTGTGGTGCTGATGTGAAAACCACGTTAGATTATAATTTGCCTTGCTAGGTTCGGGGAAAATGAAGCACTATAAGATACATCCCCGTTTTGTTCAGGAAACTTAGAGTCCGATAGATAGATTCAGCATAGAAATAGATAGTGAAGACATGAGGCGCACATGCACACATTATGTCATGATATCAGCCCATAGTCACTGAGCATCTGCTATGTGCCAGACTTCATGCTAGGTTCTCAAAGATCTTAAGAGAGATCTCAGTCTCTGCCCCAGTAAAACTTGTAGTCCACTGTGGAAATTAGTCCTTCAGGATAACACTTGCAAATGGCTCTACAATTTACAGTAAAATGTTAGGTAGGGAGCGAAAGATCCATGAGAGAGAATAATGGGAGCCTGTTTTAGAAGAGAAGGTCAGAGGAGGCCTCCCTTCTAAGGTGTCATTTTAGCTAAGATTTGAAAGATAAACAAGAGCTGGCAAAATATAAGGAGGTTGTGATCTGGGGAGGGATGATTTCCGGTCAGAGCCCTGAGGCAGGAAGAAACATGGAGCTCTAGAAAATTGCCTCTAGCCCAGGCAGCCAGCTGTGTGTCCTCAGCTTTTGCCATCCGTTTTGGGTTTCTGGAGCCCCAGGACCCCACACTCAGAATGCCCTGGGCTTGGCAGATGGTTCCCCTTCTGTCTCCTCTGCTGGTTTATTTCCAGTGACGTTACCCACAGCTTTGATCTGAGCTCAGCCTCTTGCTTTGTCCATTTCCTCCTTTGGATTGCAGTGGGGGCTTCTGAGCCACATGGATGGCAAGGCTCATGGTTCATCTTCCTTTGGAGCCCCATCTCAAGAGCTATTTCCTTGTGTCTCCCGCTTCCCAGCCTTGCTGGGAGCTAGGACCTGGGAAAGACTATAAAATGTATACATTATTTCCTTTTTGATTAGTTGAATAAATAACTTGATTGAGATGCACCTCTTTGGAGGGTGATGCTGGCAGGCTTCTGGGAGTGGGAGGCAGCTGGCTCCGAGCACTGAGGAGACAGCAACAAAGGCCCAAGGGATAGACACACTGTGGGGAGGTCCAGCCTGGACCTGGAGACGACCAGCCAGAAGCACTTAGGGAAAGCAGCTTGCCCCTTCCCTTCCATGAGAGAGGAGGCTCAGGTTTGGGATGCTTTTCTCAGGACTGGGTCATGTGTTCCAGGCCCTGCCCTCCTGAGGAACAAGGCTCAGCTGAGAAGAAGGGACACAGGCTGACAACTGCTGTGCAGCCCAAGTGAGCGAGTCCATGTGAAAGTTCTTTATATATGATAGAAGCAGTGTCCTTCATGGAGCATTGTTAAAAATGACCTCTTGGGTGGAGCATGGTGACTCACGCCTGTAATCCCTGCACTTTGGAGGGCTAAGGCAGGCGGATCACCTAAGGTCAGGAGTTTGAGACCAGCCTGACCAACATAGTGAAATCCCATCTCTACTAAAAACAAAATTAGCTGGGCATGGTGGCGGTCACCTGTAATCCCAGTTACTCGAGAGGCTGAGGCAGGAAAATTGCTTGAACCCAGGAGGAGGAGGTTGCATGAACCACGATCACACCATTGCACTCCAGCCTGGGCAATAAGAGCAAAACTTTGTCTCAAAAAAAAAAAAAAAAAAAAAAAAAACTTTGCAGATCCTCCCAGGCTGGGACATCACTCAGCACCAGTCTGCATGTTTGATTCCAAGGAGGCGTCATTGAATGCCAGGAAAGGCCAAATGCGCCACCAGATTCAGAGTCACCCCTGAGCTCGTGGGGATGAGGACATTGTCAAAGGGACTAGAGAATCTGATTCTGAGTTGAATCAGATCCAACTCAGAGACCCCAGTGCTATCTCTGTAGCAGGTTCCCTGCTCCTGCCAGGTGAGCATCAGGCTGGCTTCCACATGAAAAGACTTCTCACTCACATGACTTCTGCCCACCTTTGACCCTCACCTCCAGTTTCTCCAAGAGCCCCAGATCCTTTTTAGGACCACTGACTCTCCATTCCATTCCATGCTTTGAGGGTCAGCTCAAAGACAGTCTCCTTGATGAGGATAACCCTATAACCCTCCCTCTTCTGTGTTACCCACTCCTGTGATAGCACTTACCACCTTGTTATACATATTCACCTTCCCCTCCAGAAGGGAGGCCTCTTAAAGGCAGCCTTGGTTGTATTCCCAGCATCTCACATAGTGTCAGGCAAATAATGGCTCTTGCAGGAAGACTTCCCTGACCTCTACCATACTGCCTATCTTGGTTGGCTATAAAATCTCTGTACCCCTACATTACACTACTCACACATATAGCACAATGGGGACTGTCTGTGTATTTGTATGCACCATCTAGAAGGCCAGAGCACCAGGAGAACTGAGACCTTGGCCATCTTTCCATTAGCCTGATGCCTAGCACATGTCTGGCATCTAGGAGGTGTTCAATAAATACTGTTGAGTGAATTAACAAGGCAGTCTGGGCTCCTGAAGGTTATAGATTTTGCCTGAGTAGATCTTATTCCAGTAAACACCTTGTTCTCTCAATCCAGGCCCCCTCCCAACACACTTGATCTGCAGCTGTCCAGAGTCCCAACATCATAAAACTGTGCTTGCCTCACGTTGCTGTGCTGGGGGCAGTAGTTGTATGTAAACAGCTTCAGTAGGGTATATTATTGTTTTTTTTCCAGAAATGCTGGGTTTTCTCCTTTGCTCTGGTGCGACCAGAACATCTGCAACTAATGAGCTTTTTTTCTACTGCATACAAGAAGAGAAGATAAATATAGCATATCCAGTGGTAGGTTTGGTACTTGAAAAAATTGGGAAATCTGTGAGTGATGTCTTGGAAAAACTTTCTTCCCAGGGTCGGGAGACCAGACTCCACCATTAAATTCCTGTGAGTCCTTAGCAGACTCACTGAAGTTGCCTCAGTTGTCTAGTTTGTTTAATAATACTGCAAAAATTAAAACATACTTTCAGAGGTACCAAATTTTAAATGTTTATGAAGCTTATTCATGGGCTTCATCTCTTGTTTCCTGGACCTGTAAGCTAACTAGGATGGTGGAGTTAATCTTAATAAGGAGTCTGGACTGGATGATCTTAATAAGGAGTCTGGACTGGATGATCTCTAAGTTTTGGCACAGGTTTCAGTTTCTGAAAGGTTTGAGTTCAAAGCTTTGTACCCTTTGACCCCTGGGCGAGATCTCTCTCCCAAGGTGAGGCTAATGACTTTCATGTACTCCCATCACATGAGTCACAAAACCCAAATTCGTGCACATGCAATGCTAAGAAAGAAAATCCAGAGGCGCTTATTCCCCAAAGACATGACTCCCTGCTGGAGAAATTTCCCATGGTTCTAATAGTCTTTTTTTTTCTTTTTATTTTCTTTTTTTTTTTTTTTTTGGGCAAGAATGTCTTTCTGCTTTCCCGTGAATCCCAGACTGGGGCTGACACCTTGCAGTGCATTACACTGACCTCACCTTGTGATCTTAGTGCAGGGGTTTTTGAGTTTGGCAGGAATGGTGAGAGTGTTAAGTCTGAAATGGTCTAGACTTGCAGCTGAGATTTAGTTAAGGACCCAGATCAAGTACTTTCAGCCACAGTCCATCGCTTGCCATCATAAGACAAGAAAGACAGTTATTTTATTATGCTATTTTTAAAATATGGACTAAGAGAGGTACAGTGACTGGCCCAAGAAACCCCCAAAATTCAGAGGTCAGGATATGTCGCTACAATACCCACTCCTTTTCCAGAAGGAAAACTGCCTTCTCATCTAAAAGTGCCTTTGAACTTTAACTACAACATCATCTGCATGAAGATTGCATCATCAATGCTCATGGGCTTGAACTGAGTGGAAACTATGCAATTTCACATGGGGAGAATTCAGGGCAACAAGACATTGAACCAGGGTTCTTAGCTGCAGCGCTAGTGAGAGAATTGCTTCCACATTCTGGGACTGTTTTCTTGTGTTTACACAGGAGAATTAGTTGGGAGAAGTGGTTCTCACTATTTGGTCTAAGGATCGACTGCATCCGGATCATCTGGATTTATGTTTATAAAGGCATATCCCTGGGCTTCCCCAAGATCTATTGACTAGGAATATGAAGGGTTAGGTCATGGAAATCAGCAGGTGATACAAGCTTACTACAGGATTATTAAACATACTAAGGCTCAACAACCACAACACGGGGACCAGATGATCTCAGAGCTTCCATCCAGAAATATCATCATAAGATTTTATGAATATATCATTACTATGAGGTCCATGAGGAGCAATAGCTAGGAACAGAACTATACTTTTGACCTCTTGATTTTTTTATTCCTCACCCATGCATTCCAGTTCTAGGTGGAAAGTAGATGCATTTTTAAAAAGCTAGTCCATTCTGTGTGAAACTGTAGTCACTGATACATCCTGAAGTTCCCTCTAGGCTGTTCTGGAGCATGGAGCCCTGAGTGGTGGGGTGAGAGAATAAAGCGGCTCTGTGTTCTGAGGGAAAGACAGAGTCCCTATAAACAGCAGTCCCGGAATTATCCTCCAGTGCCCGCGCTATTATAAAGAAGAGCTGACACAGCAGAGTCCGGGGGATGCTGTGTGTCTGCAAAGCACTAATCACGGAGGCAGGCAGGCTAAATGCAAAGAGAACATTTGCACAAACAGCACCTGTACTGAGCAGTCATCCACTATTTTTAGAGCTGCTGCAAAGAGCAGAAGGACATTTGGAGAGGCTCCTAAAGGGCACTAGTCAGTAGGAAGGTGGAGAGGTTTCAGCATGTTCCATCTGGCTGATTCTGCAATGCCCTGTCAACTGAGTAGTTGAAGACTTAGGCAGTCTGACATTTTTGTTTTGCTTTGGTTTTTGGTTGAGAATGGGGTGGAGACATGCTGGATGGTATGGAATGAGGGGGTGATAAGGAGGATTATTCTGATCTATCAGTGATGTTTTTGATGGCAGAACACATATTTAAAAATTTAGATTATTTTGATCCTAGAAAATAGAAGAACGGTTTGTTCTCCAGGACTTAATCTGGAGCAGCCCAAAGTAGTAATAAATGGCAAATACTTTCATCTTATTCATTTTATCCAGCTGCAAAAATGTCCTCCTTGTTAGGATTGTCACATCTTACGTTTGCGGATAGAATAAATTATACAATTTAGTGTTGGACGTATATTGGTTAGGTCAGAATAATTAGAGCCTGGAGGCTGTGGCCGTTTAGACAGAATACCTAAACACTCTGTGACTCAGTGTATCAATTCTTATTTTCAAATAAGGAATCATAGTGAACACCAACTGAGGGCTTAAAGAGACATTTCCAAGGGCGGGCCCATTGACAATTGGCTAATGACATCAACTTCGCGCCTTAGAATAGAATGGGACTTATAGAACGTTCTGACGTGGAATTTCCCATCAAAGTGAACACCATCGATCTGATAAATGTTATACTTTTGTTTGACCTTTCAAGTAGATTCGTAACATATCAGGTCAGCAAATGTCACTTCCTGATCTACCACCTCCTCTTCTGCCATTTGCAATTAGAAAACTCTTTTTGTTTTTAGCCTCTCAAGGAATTTTGTGTTGAACTCTCATGAGATATCTGGTCTGTTCCCCTCCTAATGTGGATTGGCAAAGTGCTCTTCATCAAGCCTACTTCTCAAGTCCACGCAGCAATCTATTTGCAGTGTTAACTTGAAACCTAGATATGTGACTCCCAGCCCAGTGCTTTTTTCACTTTATCAGAGACTCCGAGGTTCTTTGAGTTGGAAGAAACTTAGAAGTCATCCAGTGTAACCTGTTATTGTCAATGCTTGAATTGATAAACTGGAAGATCACACAAACGTTTTCTAATAATTATTTGGAAATGCAAAATTAGACAACAGAGATGAATGCAAAGTTGAAACTATATTCTCTTAGTCCTGCTCAATGTAAAAACAAAAAACAAAAATACCACCTGGATGCATCCTAATGAATGGTGGTCTTGAGGTGTGCAATTCAGACCTTATGGATCTCACAAGGCTATTTTTTCAGGGTAAACTAATTGTGATGGGAACCAAGCTAGGCTTTTGCCACATAAATACTATGTATGTTCAATAATGCATTCTAACTAATGCAAACACGTTGAGAGTGTTGGAACAATAACCTCAGTAAACTGATTATTTACAGAACTGTGAAAGAAGAAGATACGTCTTTTGCAATGTCTCCTCTCCTTCCCAATTATTTCTCCCTGTTCCTTGTGTAGGACCTCTCTCCAGAAGCCACCATTGTGTTAAACATCATCCTTTAGAGACTTTGTCTCAGCCAGCTATATCCTCCCTTAAAGTATTTTCCCATAAAGGTTTAACAAGTTTGGGAAGGACAAAAGGAAGAAGAGAGAGAAATGGAGATTTAAGAAGTACAAATTCTTAAATCTGACCATATTTTTTCTCTCTCCTTCTTTTGAATGCGTTTGCTTTCATCATGGCTCTTTCAAATTTTGCTTTATATTAAATTGGACCCTCTAAAAATTGTCATTTTTGTAGTTTAAAAACAGATAAACATTAGCAGTTTAATAGGATTCAGCGTAATGACATGGAGTCAGTGTGTTCCAGGGAAACCGGGGATGCCCCACAGCATCTAAGCACTTCCTGTGTGCCACCCGATTGAATTAAGGTTCCTACCTCAGTGGACTTGTTTGCCAAGGCAGGTTCCAAACACCAGTATATAGCCTTACCCTGCCTTCCACCTCCCAAGACCAAAAATACATCGTGTTTTCTGGGGCATTTGCACTAACAGATATTGAGAAGTTGCAGGTTTTTCTTTGGGTTTTCATCACTCTTCTTAGAGATGACTGTTGAAGTACACTTAGTACTCCATGTAATATGCGTGCAAGGGAGGCTTCAAGTTTAATGGCCACGGGGAAGGAAGGCAAAAGAGAAAATGCGAAAGAGACATTGTAATTTGAAAGCACAAAAAACACTTGTTTAGTGGGTTTGTGGGGTATATGCCCATGTATTAAATTGGAGGAAGCTTCTCAAAAGTAGTTATTGAGCTTTCCATGCCCCATACATTACTAGAGACATAATAGCTGTTCAGTAAGTATCTGTTGAGTCAAAGTAAAACACTTTGTTAAGGGTCCTCAGTAGTGAAGCCACAGTAATGGGTCCAGAATGTCCCTTCTCCACGCATTTTTTAAGCCACACCATGAAGGCAGCCACTGTTTCCTCGTACTTGCAAAACCAGCTTTGATCCAAGTTTTTTCAATCTTTTTACTCTTTTCTGCACCCAAGCAATCTCCAACAATTATTTTAAGCAAGATTCACATCTCTAAGTCCTTTTTATTCCTCCCCTAAGGACTCTAAAAGCAAAGAAAACAAAAAGTCAGGAAAGTTGAAGCCTCTGAACTCCATCCTGGCCTCATGCCATCACGTCACACCCTCCTAGCTTCTGCAGGATAGGCTCAGCTTCCCTTCCACCCCCTCACCCCACCTCCTGGGGCTGTTACCCTATCCCAAGAAATTCCAGCAAGTCTTGGAACAAAGACTGGCAGCAAATGAAATGCCCTGTCTGGACTGAGACTAGAATGCAATTAGCCAGGGAAGGTTGTGAAATTTGTTTTTAAATGCTATGAATATTTTATCTCCTGACCCTCACCTCCATGACATTCCTCTTTCAGCCACTCTCCCCCTACCCCTCACTAAACCCCTTCACACTGGGTCTTTGCAAAGTAAAGTATGACCTTTAGATTGAGACATTCTCTGTTGCAATATGTTGGAATATGTTTCAATGCCGTAACTCGAGATCTATTTACTAAACTGTTTGGCACATTCAGCATATCCTGGGGGAATTGTTGGCGGGACCTGCGGTGCGTTTTTCACTCCTCCCTGATGCATTACCAGACATAAGGTCATCCCAGTCTAGCAAAGATGGGTGCTGTGCAGGGCTCATTACCTCGCAGCAAGCCAGCCAGATGAGGCCGTGGGATGTTTTCTCTTCATCATTCAAGCTTGAAAGGAAACTGTCAGCCTCCACTTGCTCTTAAAACAATGAAAATTTAGGTGACAGCGCTCTCATTAGCTCAATGGAAATGAAGGTTTCTAGGCAAAGACTTCCCTCTAGAAGTCAAGGGGTGAGTCTCAGCTTCTGAGGAATGGGTGGTGTCAATGACCCACACCCAGAGGACCAGAAACTTTCAGAATACACAGCTTCTGAACTGGGGAAAATGGGCAGGTTTTACATAGGTAACAGGTTTTCCACAGCTCCTCTTTGCTGGAAAATGGATACATTCATAGGACTGTCCTCTTGTGACTTACATACATTCACAAGACCAGAAAACAAGCAAGGATATTATTACACTGGTAAGTCCTCTCCCTAGGGGAAACTCAAACAAAAGTGCCTAGTGTAGATCCTATTCTCCAGACTTACATTGCAGAATTTCTAATCTAAGGATTGATTAATATTTGATGAACCACTTGGATAATGCACAGAATTATGAGAGTCCTAATAATTGCTTACATTTGTATAGCATTAACTTCTAGAACATCCATATGCATTATTTTCTTATTTGATCCTTGTAACAGCCGTGTTTAATGGTCTTGGCGGGTATTCAGTGTCTGCTTTTTATAGAATCATAGGAATACTGAACTAAAGGTAACCTGAGCTATAATCTTGATCAGTGGGCGCTAACCAGGGTTGCATGTAAATTTATCTGGAGAACTGTTTCCGAACCTATGTGCCTGTGTTCCTCTCTCCAGCATACTCCTCAATTCTTGCTGCACCCTCCAGCATACAGAGTCTAAATCAGTGAGTGAGGGTGAAGTCCAGGCATAAATGCTTTTTAGAGAAAAACACTCCAAGTGATTTCAAAGAACACCTGGTTTATACCACTGCTCTAGATTCAGGCTGATGATTCAAGCAGGGATGTGATTTACTCAGAGCCACATACAATGGCAGGGCTTTCATTCACACCCACCCAGGCCTCCTGATTACTAGCTAGGTGGCCTCTCTTTCACACTTTCCTACCATCTTACTGAATTAAAAAGGGGATTACCAAGATGGTGCCATTTGTTTTAAACTATCTTTTTCCTTGCATCTTCTTAGCCAGAAGAAAACCAATGAGATGCTCTATCCAAATATATGTATGAGTAAAGTTCCAAGCACTGCAGTTTTCCACCTGAATGTACATTTTTCACAGGTCTTACTCCTCAGTCCCAAAATTCGGGTAGGATCCACATAAATAATGATTCCCTTTTTCTCTTGGTGGCACCTCCTTTGGATTCTCTGTATCTTCTCAAAACTATAGGAGTATACCATTGAATATGGGAATCATAGTATCACTATCTAAAATGTATGGGAAAGCACTGATGAAGAAGAGAAAGGACTCCAGGCTGCATAGAAGTTACATTGAGGAGAGTAGCATAAGCACTTCTTCCCAGCTTCTCTGCTCCTTCAGTCATTCCTTTTGAGTCATCTTCCCCTACTCTCCTGGCACTCGAAGGAAGGAGAAGCTAACGGAATTGCCTAGAGGTAAGGTCCTTTATGCAGACACATTTTACTAGTGAGCAGGGTTCCTGTGTGAAAGGGCAGAATGCTTGTCCTTGTGCTTCCTGAACCCAAGTGCTAAGGCATAAAGGCTGGCTTTTCCAGGCACATCTCTTTCCTCGTGCAGGTTGGATGAATGGACTTAGGACAGGCTCTACAAATTTCCTACCCCCAATTCCTGTCCAGCAGTAGGAAGCCTTGTTGAGGCCTCATGCCTAAACTGTATTTTTTTTAGTCTAGATTTTAGTAGAGGATCTTAGGTGTAGGTGAGATTGGAAAGCAGGAACATGGAAAGCCAGCTTTTCCTACAACAACCAGGACTTCACAGAACCAGATTTTGTTTGCCCTTCTCCTCTATTTAAGATCTATCTATTTATCTGTCAGTCAATCAATCTATCATTCTATCTATCTATAATCTGTCTGTCTGTCTATCTGTCCACCCACTCACCCACCCATCCATCCATCCATCTATCCAGCTGGCCGGCTCTCTCATTAGGAAATTTGTGGCAGTGGAGGGAGTAGAGAGTTATGCAGCCCTACTCTTCATAAAATATGCTCAATTCAAGATGTTCCTGATTTGAGCATGGTTTTAAGCACCACAATTCCCCATTATGTGCTAGCAGCCATAATGTAATTAATGTATTTTTTTACTCTTAAACAATGTGCATTTGGGCTTTTTCTAGTAATAAGGGCCTGCAAGTCAATAGCCCTGGTGCTTTTTTTTGGTAAAATTGACATACAAATTTTACCATTTTTACCATTTTAAGTGTACAGCTCAGTGACATTAAGCACATTCACAGTGCCAGGCAGCCTTTACCGCTGTCCGCCTCCAGACCTTTGTCATCATCCCAAACAAAAACCAGAAACCCATACTCAGACAGGAACACTTCACCCATTAAAAAACCCTCAGTCTCTCTTCTCCTCCCCTTTCCAGTCTGTGGTACCCTCTATTCTACCTCTGTCTCTGTAAATTTAACTACTCTAGGTACTTCATGTAAGTGGAATCATATACATATTTGTCCTTTGTGTCTGGCTTCCTTCACATAGTATAAGGTTTTCAAGGTTCATCTACATTGTAGCATGTGTCAGAATTTTCTTCCTTTTTGAGGCTGAAAACATTTTGTTTATGTATTTATCCATTGATATAGTCCAGGCACTTTTGTCACACCATTGGTTAGGTGTGTCGTGTATTTACCTAAACAGAGGCTTTAAAGCTCTCTGTTCCCTGTCCTCCTCATGCTCCATTTTCCCAGGCCTGGTTATCTGACTCTTTATTTCTGCCTTTTGTATGAAAGTGAGTGCCTGCTCCTTCTGAAGGTGCTTGTGTCTGCAGAGCAAGAAGGAAGTGTGGCCCTGAAGACCCCAGCAAAAGCATGTCAGAAAGGTGCTTATGGCTGAGGTAGGAGGTCTGTGCCATCTTTCAGCCTTACAGGCCTTCTACCTTGTTACCACTGAACATCAGCCACAGAGCCAGAGGCAGGAATGATGGGCAAAGCCATGGAAAGCAGCACCAGACAAAAGCCAACTCTGTCAGAGCCTTTTCAGGGCTTGAGTTGCACTGAGGTTATGCCCTGAGACAGCTGCTCTGGAGCTCAGATAAGACAACTCAGTA
The DNA here is from genome assembly GCA_963573385.1 of Cacajao melanocephalus. Taxonomy (NCBI): domain Eukaryota; kingdom Metazoa; phylum Chordata; class Mammalia; order Primates; family Pitheciidae; genus Cacajao; species Cacajao melanocephalus. The sequence goes on along the minus strand of CAUYLG010023401.1, from coordinate 111,759 downwards.
CTGAGATCCATGAAGTCTCAGTAATTCCCTCAGGGGCTGCATTAACTTCTTGGAGAGGTATTTGGGTATCAAGAAGTTGATACAGTAACAATAGGATTAAATCTGTGATTTGGTCAAGAATAAATTTCCAGAAAATCTTTCTCCTCTTCCTTGACCCTAACTGGTAGATTTCATGTTATGTAAGAAGCATATGCCTAATACTAAAGATGGGAGCTCCTGCAAGGTGATGGGGGAGCACTGGAGGAGGAGCCAATTGGTTTTAATGAAAAGCAAAGGAATTATGAAAAGCACATTGCAAATCTTATTTTTCTTATAATATGTTCCAAACCCAAACAAACTCAAAAAAAGTATGTGTGCAAAAGCAAACCTTAAACCATTTTGCGAATCCCACCCTAGATTTCACATTTCTCCAGTGAGGCTCACATTCCTTTATTCAGATTCCAAAAGTAGAGATAATTTGTTCCAAATGTTTCCAAAGCCGACCAGCAGAAGGGCCTAACGATTTTTCCAGAGCTGGAGAAAACTGTGAAATTTTCTACACTCTAATGGAGCATTCAAAGTGAAAGAAAAAAGGAGACAAGTGAGGGGAAAGGGAAAGAAATGTTTTGATGATCTATTTGTTTATTTTGTTACAGTTATGGCGCTTTGACAAGGTCTGGGGAGACATGCTGATTGCCAATGTCTTATTTCCTTTGGCAAGGTAGCATTTCTTCTGTATTATGGAGCAGATTATGATGGAGAAAATGGCCATACAATTATATATTTCTTGCAAGATAGTGAGGCAAGTTCATTTCAAAGAGACTGAACTTGGGGAGCCTTGGGGTTGATGAGTGTGTATGTGTGCATGCTGGCAGCACCCCCATCTCTGCAATGATCCCCGTCCTCCTCCCTAGCATATCTTCAAAGAACCATCAATTTGCAGACTATAGTACCCTCTACAAATAGAAAATACTGTGTCCCAGGGAAGCTTCCATTGAGCATTTGGGGCCAAAGCTGGTGACTGACACCTGGGGTAATTTATTTGGAGGGGGTAAGACTCAGTGGAGCAAGAATGAAAGGTTTTTTTCCCCACTTTTCTCAATGGCCACCAGGCTGCATTGTTATCCAGTTGTTTCATTTGAGTATGCCTTGCCTCTGCTGTGAGATTCTAAATTCCTGTAAGTCTGGAAATGCGTCTTTTTCTTCTTTGTAACTCCCACAGTGCCCAGCACAGTGCTTGACCAGAAGCAGATGTTTATTTGGGAAGGAAAAGTATAGAATGAGACATTATATTTGCATTGAGCCAAAAAAAAAAAAAATTAGGTAAACTCAATTAAGCAGACACCCAGTTTAAATTTCAAGCCATCATGGTTTGCAATATAATAAATAATACTTGTAAACTTATCCTTGTTATCATGGGCAACATTTATTGAGGTTATGCTATGTGCAGTGACAAATGCTTTATATACATAATCTCACTTAATCTTCATAATCATTCAGCAAAAAGGAAATAAGTATCTCATTCTACAGATGAGGAAACTGAGGCTCAAAGAATTAAATAATTTTGGATTTCAGTGACTGATGGTGGGTCCAAACCAGCTGGGTTGATGAGTCTTTGGGTATATAAGCTGAGACCTGGAAAGCAAGCAGAACTGATGTCCCAGCCAGCTCATTCACTGGGGTCAAACAAGGAGCTAGTGAGGCCAGGGCCATGACTGTGACTCTGAGTGTTTGTGTTACATCAAGACAGACTCTTTTTTTGGCTTCCAATTATACCCCTAAGCCTGGCCAGCTGGACTTGAAATTGGTCACAGGCAATTGGTCACAGGCAAAAGAGTGTGGGTAGCTGGGAGAAAATTTGTCATTAGGCTTGAGGTTGCATTTCAGAGCACTTGGGTCTTCTGATGGGAGGCTGGGAAAACATTTTTGTGTGTAACTGATGACGGTGCATGGTTGCCAGAGGCTGAGGAGAGATGAATGTGGAATGTTAGCCATGCCCTATCTTTGAGCGATGAAGGATGTACTAAAGAAGGTAGAATGCCTTCCCATCCCAAATAGGACACAGGAGCATGGAGTATGGACTTCATGAATTAGCACACATAGATCCTTTTCATACTCTGCACGCAGATGTGAGGTCATGGATGTGACACACCCAGGCAAGTCTTCACTCTCCCACCAGAGTCATCACCCTCAAACCCTTAACATGCTGTCCCTCAGGCCATTTCCAATTCAGGAAGTCTTGTGTTAGAGAATGTTGGGTTTTGAAATAAGAAGATCATGGATCAAGTCTTTCATTGCCACTCACTAGCTAGGGAAGCTGTTGTGCTGAGTCTCCAATTCTTGAGCTAAAAGTTTGAGATAATCTCTGACTTCTTGAATTTATGTGGTTGTTGTGAGGACAAAATTACACATACCACACAAACATGGAAGTGCTTCATGCACTTTCAAAAAATATGTGATGGAAAAATATATGAATGGTGATATAATGTAAGTCCAAGGAACATAAGAAAATACATAGCTAAAATTATTGATAAATATTTTTGTGCCCCAAATTCTGTAAGACTTTTGGCTGAAATAATGGGAGACATATATGACGCCATTCACCCCACAACAGCCATATTCCTAGCAAGAACTGCATGGATGTTCAGGCATCCCTCTTTAGAATATATGGACATCTAACTCCCTTTGTCTTCAGATTTGGGAACCCAGTGAAGTAAAACCTAAGGCCAGGTCTTCTGTAATATCCCCTTACACAGATACAAAATTATTTTAAACTAAGTAAAAATTTTGACAAGCAGCAGGGAGCTGCTCTTCCCTTAGCATGTTTCTAAGGGTGACAAGGAAGTAACCCCTTCTTTTTTCACTTTTACATAATTTTAAAAAATATTTAATCCTTCATATACCCTCATGTACCATTACTTGAATAATCCTCAACATTCTAGCATTTTTGTTCCATCTATTTTCCTGCACCAAAAACACAAACATGAACAAACTTTTTTACTTATAAATATGAAGTGATCTCTTCTTATCATTGGAGTTCAGGCCGTATTTAACCTTCCTTTGTGCAGACAGCAGGTGAGGTTAACAATGAGAAGCATTAGCTCTGCTCTGAGTGCAGCTGGGTAGGTCTAAAAAACTTAGCTATTTGTAGAGAATAAATCATGTCCCCTTCAAAATCCGTGTCCACTCTTGCCTGTCTTCTGAAACACCTCTGAAGTTAAGGGAAGCTGTAACATTCCAATCAGCTAATGTGGTAGATTTACTTTCTTTTCATACTGCTAGATTTCTCCTTGGCAATCAATTCTGTGTTTCAAATACAGTTGGCCCTCTGCATCTGTGGGTTATACATCTGTAGATTCAACCAACTGTGGATCAAAAATATCTGAACCTGTACTAAAAATATTAGCACCTGTACTAAACATGTACAAACTTCTTTTCTTGTCACTATTCCCTACACAATATAACGTAACTATTTATATGGCATTTACATTGAATTAGGTATTATAAGTAATCTAAAGATTATTAAAATTGCATGGAAGGATGTGTATAAGTTATGTGAAAATATGATACCATTTTATATGAGGGACTTGAGTATCCATGGATTTTGGTATCCATGGGAGATCTTGCCCAGTCTCCCACAAATACTAAGGAATGACTGTATATAATTGTGCCCACTAATAATTAAGGACCAGGTCCTGGATGGATGCTGTGGAGACTTCTCTCAAGAGACTTCCAAAATAGTAGGAGAGAGGAAATAAGAAAAATACACGCATAACCATATATCAAAGAGAATTAAAGACGTAAAGAGGAATAAAAAAATGCAAAGTTGAGTCAAAGTCTCAATCCAGGTTGACAACTGCTATCCTGGACTGCAGAGAAATTTCTGGAATTATGGTTCCTAAACTAAGTCCAGAGCTTAGACTGAAATAAAAGTGCTGGCAACCATTGGGGTGATGCAATTTTGCACGAGGAGAACAACATAAAGGCTTGGTTCTGGCGACCTTTGCACAGTGAATTTCCCAGCCATGTTTCTGAAGATTCAAGCCACCTTTGGGAGCAAATGCAGCCGCTCAGATCCTGACTATTAGTCTTTCTATTTCAAAGTTCCTTCCTCAAGAATTCATAAAAATGCAGCTGGGGTAAATGAGCTGAAATCTCCTGAGCTACACAGCTCTGGCAATTTATCATTCAGCAAGGCTTTTCTCCAACTCAATTTGGCTTTTTTCTCTTTGCTAATAATAGAGTGTTTAGGGTGGTTTGTGGTTTCAGGTTATCTCCTTCCTCAGCCAAATTATACTCCCAAATGCATCAATATCTTCTGGGGAATCATATCCATTGACAGAAGAAATTATTTGCCTTCTCAGAGGATCAAGCAGAGGAGTCTGGAACCAAGAGATGAAAATATTTAGATAGAAGTTATTTGTAGTAGTGGCTACAGCATTCAATAGAGCCAGTGACTGACTCTAAGAGTAAATCTGTAGAAGTTATTATACTAGAAAAGAGGTATTTGGGAAAGAGTCATAATGCAGGTTGGAGCTATCTAACATTTTAAGGGTATTTTCTTGAAATTCAAAGCATAGTTTAATGCCCTTTAATTTGTATTGACAGTATAATTTATATTCTACAATATACCTAGAAAATAATAGTGGATCTGTACCAGAACTGGTCTTGAGAAAAATTGTAGAGTCAGTAAATTACAATCAGTTAATTCATGAATCTTTACTGAAGGCTCATGAAGAACCTCGCCTTTTTGCTAGGCATGGTGGGAAGTTTGAAGGGGTAAAACTCCTGCTGTATGTCTAAAGAGGCTTATGCCACTTATAGACAACTAGTCGTTAACACACCTTGTCCAATTAGAAGACAAGGGTCAGCTAAAGTTTGTGCTTATTCTGGGCAACCACTTGACTCCATTCATTAACTTAATAAGTGTTTACTGGGTGTCAGGCACTGAACTCTGTACTAAGCCCACCCAGCATTGACACCTATTAATGATAATCTTTGAAATGTTTTTTTTTAACTTAAAGTGTGTGTTGAAACTGATGAAGTCCAATTTTAACGTGAGAACTGTATCTAGTTTACTGTACTTGGTGGTACACCGTACAAACAGGCTCTGACATTAGTCTCAGTTTCTTCTTATGGAAACTAATACTTCAGGGTAAAGGGACTATTTCTGGCATCCTGTTTGTTCAGCATCCTATTCAAAAGCCTGTGTTGCTTTTGTTCCTTGAGGTATGGTCAGTGCTAAATGGTTTGCTTCAGGATTTGTATGTAATCAGTGATATAATAGAACTTACATAAAAGTTGAATCACAGTCATTGCCCTTTATTGTAAGTGGAAGTCTGCATATTAGGACCCCAAAGAACAATTGCATTTTGAATGAGAATTTGCTTATTGAATGAGAATTTCCTGTTAGCCCTCCGTTACAACCATTTTAGACCCCAGCCAGTAGCATGAGGAAGCACTGACGACATTGGGGGTGTGCGTGTAGCAGCCACAGGTTTCAGTTCATGTGACAGCTGCATATATTACTTTTTAAAAAAATTTTGGCAACTTCCTTTACTACAGTGGCAGCAGGAAAGGAAGTTCCTGAATTCTCATTATACCAACTGAAGAATAAGAAACAAAGTTCTTAAGCACTTTAGTCACAATAACGTATAAATATATTTACTTCTGTGGGTCTATCTTGGTCTGCAAACTCACAGAACTTTGGAAACCATCTTTTGAATGTACATTCTAGATGAACTCTCACATTTAGAGCCCATTTTGCCTTAATCTTTCTTTTCTTTTGCTCACAAAATAGGTTAAAAATTTTGTGCTCCTCTGTGTCCTGGAGTTGTCCTGAGGAGTAAATGAGTCAGTACCTGTGAAGTGCTGAGCAAGCCTGTGGCAGAGGTAGCCCTAGGTGAATAGTGACTATGACTGGCATTCATCTTTTCTTTGAGATTTGCACACTACAGTGCAGGTGCCCCTGCCACCCTGCTGGCTGAGGGGTCTGCCCAGACAGCCCTGCGTTTTGCCTGCCTCTTCTGCCTCCTTCTTCTCACTAAATGTTCACCTCCTGACTTGATACACAAGTGTTCTCACAAGAATTTTGGTGAATAAGTATGCAGTTTTTATTTACATATGTATGTATTCAAACACCTTCACAGAAGCACAATTAATATAAAATGAACGGCACTTATTAAAGTATGCAATTTGCTAAGTTTTGACAAACAAATACATTCTTGAGACCATCACCACAATGAAATACCCATCTTACCCCCAAATTACCTGATGCCCCTTTGCCATCCCTCTTTTCCATCCTTCCTACTCCTTTTCCTTCCCTGCCACCCACTCCAAGCAGCCTCTGATCAGCTTTTTGTCACAACAGATGACATTGCCCTTGCTAGAGTTTCATATAAATGGCATAAACACTATAATATGCAGGTGTGAGAATGCAAAGCATCTTGCATTCTGAGTGTAACTACCAATCTTTCATGCCTCACATCATTCATTTAAGCCAGGAGAATAGATGTCAATAAAGATGGCTCTCAGCAATCAAGACAAGATCAACTTGTGGTCAGTATTCTCTATTTAAGAAGACATGGAAATACAGAATATACCCTACAGAAATTTCTTCCAAGCTGGGCGCAGTGGTTTGTAATCCCAGCACTTTGGGAAGCCAACACAGGAGGATCACCTGGGGTCGGGAGTTCAAGACCAGCCTGGCCAACATGGAGAAACCCAAAAATACAAAAATACAAAATATTAGCCGGGTGTGGTGGCGGATGCCTGTAATCCAAGCTACTTAGGAGGCTGAGGCCAGAGAATCACTTGAACCTGGGAGGTGGAGGTTACAGTGAGCAGCGATCACACCATTGCACTCCAGCCTGGGCAATGAGAGTGAAACTCCCTCTCAAAAAAAAAAAAAATTCTTCCAAAATAGCTGTAATTATTTTGAATTTTGAAGACTAAAGAAGTCACCCTGGCCGGGCGCTGTGGCTCATGCCTGTAATCCCAGCACTTTGGGAGGCTGAGGTGGGCGGATCACGAGGTCAAGAGATTGAGACCATCCTGGCCAACATGGTGAAATCCCGTCTCTACTAAAAATACAAAAATTAGCCGGGCGTGGTGGCACGTGTCTGTGGTCCCAGCTACTCGGGAGGCTGAGGCGGAAGAGTCGCTTGAACCCAGGAGGCAGAGGTTGCAGTGAGCCGAGATTGCACTCCACCCTGGTGACAGAGCGACTCCGTCTCAAGAAAAAAAAAAAAAAAAAAAAGAAGTCACCCTAAGAAACCTGAAAAACTTTCCTTGCCAGAATGATTCATTCCCCATGGGTTCTGAGCCGCCAAGGTTTTACTGCATTTTACTTGTAGGGTTTTTTCTTCCAGCCAGGAAAGGAGGAGCCTCTCCCTGACTCATTGGGTAAATGGCTCCTTTCAGAGGAAGGTGCTAAATTCTTGCTGGTTCCCTGGCCAGAACAGGTAGATGAAGCGCTGGGCTTCCTCAGCATCTTTGCAAGCTTAATGGGGCGATAACGAGGAGAAAATGGCTTAATCTGTGTTTTGGCCTCCTTCTCGCCAAGCTGGTTGGAATGAGAGAGGCTGTAACTTTGGAAAACCTAGTTATAAAATAGGTTTTTTAACATGGCTGTTTTTGGCAGGGGTAGAAAGACCCTAAAGGAGCAAGCGCCTGCCAGCTTTTGCTTTGAAAATGGACCAATTAATTAGAAAAATGAGGGGTAGCAAAGGAGATACAACATGCACCACCTGGACACCCGCTTCTGTGTTATTTTATTTGTAAGGAAAACACTTAAAAGAAGCGAATCCAAAAGGAAACAAAAGGGCATTTGAACTGGGAAAATGTCCTCTGGGCAGTCGCCTAACCGGATATAAAAGTTGAGGGACAGACCCTTGAGAAAAGGAGCTTTCCAGGAGAAGAAGCAGGGGACCCTAATTAACATCAGCCTGCCATAGTTAATAATCCTGCACTGGGAAGGAGGCTGGGCCAGGTGATCTCCCAGGGCCCCTTCTCACTCTGAGATTCTAAGATGCTGATACTTACAGCACAGTATTCAGAACATAGAAATCGACTACTCTCGGGTGGTGCACCTTATAATGTCTCTTTTATTTCACCAGTTTTCTCCCTGGATCTTGACTCCTTCCCTCTGTTACCTCATTGCCAACAGAGCAGGAAGAGTGCATTCATAGATCCCTGAGTAACATCTGGAGGATATGTATTGGCCTCCAGCCCTGGACAGATGTTCTGGGATTGTTCCTCTGGCCCCATATTTCACATGGAAATGTAACAATAACTGCCTATGATGGCTCCTAATTTCATCCAACACCAAAACTAAATCTGTAGCCTGGAATTCAGCGTCCTTCATCAACTGGCCTCTGTCTTTCCTCACAGCCCAAATACATGGAGGCTCAAGGCCTATTGGTTCAGGCTCTTAAGTCAGTTGATTGACCAGCATGTATTTACTGAGTATATGATATGCGTTTACCTTGGGATCAGGCTGTTAAACTGGCTCCAGGGGAAGGGAAATACATTTCCACACTCAGGATGTTTATAGCCTAGTTTTTAAAAAAAGTATGCATATAAAAATTTAAAAAAACAAACAAACTTAGATTATATAACCAGGTATTGGTTTGTATACCTCCAGCTCTAAGCAGGGTAAGAGTTCAGAACAGGAACTCAAAAGGGCTGGAGTAGCCAGGAGACTCTTCGGTTATGAGGAGTACTTGAACTGGGCTTGGAAGGATGAGAACAAATGAGGACGGGGAATATGAAGGAGGGCCAGTCTGGTAGAGGAGAACGACATGCAAAGAGCCATGGAATTCCTTGCAAATTGACCCATGCCGATTATTTAGTTATGGTTTGTAGATCATGGTTGTCTCCAAAGTAAAAGGTAGAAAAGGGATAAATGCCAGTTTTCCCACTAACTTGCTTCCAGGTTACAATTTACCAAGTAGTCAGCCCTCCTTATAGTATTCGATTCTGCCATATACATACAAGTTTATTAGCAGGCAAGCTGAAAACTGTCACACAACCTGTAAGCCAAAAATAAAATCCTAAGCCTTCTCAACCAACTGACCAGATACGCTCTGGGCCAAGAGAACCCCAGAGAAACCTGAAAACCTGAATTCTCTGCCATAACAGGAAAGCAGTGGGACATGCCTCATTATACCTCATTATACCCTCCTCCTTCCGGAGTTTAGGCAGAGCTGACCAGCATCAACACTCAAATAGAGATCATAAGACTGACCACAGATTCCTTTTGGCAGTAAGATACCAAATTCCAAACTGACTCTGGCATAGCATCACATGGCAACTAGCAGACCCTGAAAGAAATCAAAATATTTAACCCCACAATATATTTCTTTGATATATTTCTTTGAAACGGCCCTGCAAAGCCATCTTTACTGGGGAAAATTTGCATCTATAGAGATTCTCCAATAATGCAGCTAGGCTTTTCCCAGATCTAGGAGAGATTAGCTAAGTGTATGACACCTTTTAAGGCCCCAAAAGTGACATTTGCCAGTTATTCTTTCTGAAGGCTGTAACCTGGAGCCCTCATCTACATAATGAGAACCCTGTTCTCCACATCCCCCTTGTAACTTAACTCAAGCATTTCTTTCTACTGACTTCAAGTGTTTAGACAAAGCTTAACTCTTTCAACCAATTGCCAGTCAGAAAATCTTTTAATCCACCTATGACCTGTAAACTAATCACCGCCCCCACCCCCCAACTTCAAATTATCCCACCTCTTTAGGCTGTACCAGTGTATACCTTTCATGTATCGATTCATGATTTTACCCACAATTTCTGCCTCCCTGAAGTATAAAAACAATGTGTCACCTCACCACCATAGGCTCAGTTTCTCAAGACCTTTGGAGACTGTTCCTCAGGCCACAGTGACTCACACTGGCTCACAAAAAAACCTCTTTTTTTTTTAATTTTTATTTTTTACAGTTTATTTTTGTCAATAACCCTGTCCTGTCAGCAACATGGGCTTTGTCCCTCTGTCCTTGTGTGAAAGTGTGCACTGAGGCAGATGCAGCAATACTCTTGTGGCACAGTTCTGGTGACCTAATCTGATGAGGAAAGATATGGGACCCATTGAATTCCTAACCCAAGGGACACCATTCCAAAGTGACGGGAAAATTGCTCCCACAAGACTCTTACAGCTTATTTTTTTCTTGTTATTTTTTTTTTCTTGAGATGGAATCTTGCTCTGTTGCCGAGGCTGGAGTGCTGGAGTGCAGTGGTATGATTTCGGCTCACTCCAGCCTCCTCCTCCCAGGTTCAAGCAATTCTCCCACCTCAGCCTCTTAAGTGGCTGGGATTACAGGCATGTGCCGTGCCACCATGCTTGGCTAATTTCTCTCTCTCTCTCTCTCTTTTTTTTTTTTTTTTTTCTTTTTTTTAGTAGAGACAGAGTTTTGCTGCGTTGGCCAGGCTGGTCTCAAACTCCCAGCCTCGGGTGATCCGCCCACCTCTGCCTCTCAAAGTGCTGGGATTACAGACGTGAGCCACTGAATCTGGCTCCTTATACCTTATTTGTACAAGGACAAGACTGCTTGTACGACACTGCAAGCCAATTCCATATTCTAGCCATCAATGAAAGCATGCTTTCTAATGTCCGTTATTCTAATTAACACAGCCACTGGTCATAACCAGAAATAAAGAAAGCTGAATGCCTGCCATAGATGCCTCTGGAGCTACAGTTTCTGCTTTGAGTTTTTAAAATACTAACTATGCACCTCTGAAGTATGTAGTATAAGGAACTACACATACTCATCAGTCACCTCTAGGGTGTAGATTAAAATGAACACACACACACACACACACACACACACACAATGCTATCTGCATTTTGAAATAAATTACAAACAATGTAACTATGTGGTGAAGAGAATGACCTGGATTGTGGACAATGAAAAGAGCATCAGCTGAGCAATGGATGGTGGGAAGAAAGGAGAGAGCAGGTTGTGTGGGCAGGTTTTTGGCAGATTGGTGATGCATTGGCTTCCAGGCTGAGCAGGTTTGATGCTATAGTTCATGGGTAGGGTGACCATATAATTTATTGTCCAAAGGGGGACACTTCAGAGAGTAAAAGGATGCACTGTTAATAGTGCCAGGACAACAGATGTAAACTGGTACTGTCCTAGGCAAACAAGGCATATGGTCAACTTAGCTGTGGTCATGGGATAAGGAAAACATGATGAAGCTGATGAAGCTTCATTTGAAGACAACTCATCCATCAGACATCAGAGAGTAGCCTCTGCTTACTTGGGCACAGCAAAGATTGCTGGGTGGCTTTGTATAGGTAACCTGGGCTACCTGGAAAGGAAACTGCCTTTGACTATGCTTTGATTAATTTTCTCACACTTATTCATCTATGACCAGCATGGCATCCTACCTTTCTCAAAGCAGCATTTCCTGAACATGTTCATCATCTCCATAATTTTGCTTGTCCAGAAGCAATTACATGAGAGGAAAAAAATTACCTCCCTTACCATTTTGCTCATATAACTTTGGGCAGTTACTTCTCTGGACCTAAGATTTAGAGATTACTGAGGGCTGATGGAGGGCTTTTCTTTCTTTTCTTTTCTTTTTTTTTTTTTTTTTTTTGAGATGGAATTTTGCTCTTGTTGCCCAAGCTGTAATGGAATGGCAAGATCTCAGCTCACTACAACCCCTGCCTTCTGGGTTCAAGCAATTACCCTGCCTCAGCCTCCCAAGTAGCTGGGATCACTGGCATGTCCCACCACGCCCAGCTAATTATATATTTTTAGTAGAGATAGGGTTTTGCAATGTTGGCCAAGCTGGTCTCGAACTCTGACATCAGGTAATCTGCCCGCCTTGGCCTTCCAAAGTGCTGGGATTACAGGCATGAGCCACTGTGACTGGGCAGCTTTTTAATATATTATCTCATTTCTCCTGGTTGCCCCTGAGAGGTACATGCCCTGCCTATCTGTCAAAGAAGGAAATAAATAGTCACCATACTTTTATTCCAGAGTTTGTGAAGATAAAGGGAGGTGAGAAATTCCCTGAAAAGTCAGAGAATTGGTTGTCCTGATCATGAGGGTAGAGTATCTCTGCTATTCAATAACAGTCCACCATAGAATGCCTAATGGAAAAGTCTTACCAAGGGAATTAATTCAAGGTGTATTTGTTCTGGATCCTAAAGCAATTTAGTGGTAAAAATTAGAATACAACTTTCTTGGTCTTTTGTAGACCAGAAATTCTGAATTGGAAGCATTCTTTCTCTGCAGTAATTGGTAGATTAATGAAATATAAGCTGTAACCACAAACACTGTGTTTGTCAGAAGGGGAATTCTGCAGTGTGAAGAAAAGAGTATTGGTGTGGAAGTTAGAAACCTTGAATTCTGGTTCCTGGCTTATGTGTGTCACTTTGGGCAAATCACAACAAGGTAAGGGTAAAGCCAGCCTTCACAACCTGCAACCCCAAAGAGTGGTCCCTGCTGGGAACACACATAGTCAGTGAAGAATTAGACCGGAGGTAGGCCAGTCCCTTAACAGAGGTGCTGAGCTGGAGAAGATTCAAAAAACAATTCTGAGCATCTTCCTATCATCCAGCCAGGAAGTCCATCTCAGGTCAAGGCCCCAAGGGTGGCTGTAGAAAGGCTTGCATCATTTCTTTACATGAATAGAAAACTGACCAAGATTGCGGTTTATTTTTAAAATATATAGCCTCAAGTGTTTCTCATATTTGTTTTCTGAACATCTATTTATTAAGCATCTACCACTTCCTAGAAACGGTTAGGTCCTGTGGGTCAAGTGTAAAGCAAAAAATTAACAAACAACCCTCAAAGACCTACCTTACCTCTGTGGAGGATAAAATAGAATTGATCTTCGTTATTTGCCAGTTCTACATTTGCAAATTTGCCTGCTCACTAGAATATATTGGTAGCCTTATTTGCAGTCATGCACAGAGTACTGAAAAATTAGTGTGGCCTGGAAAGCAAGTTCCCAGCTGAAGTTTAACAAGGTGACTCTGACTTGTTTCATCTCTCCTCCGATAAACAAATGTCTTTTTCACATTCTATGTGATGCCACATGTTTTCTCATTTTTGCACATTTTGTTGGTGAATTCATTTTTAAAATAGCTCCCAAGCCTCGTGTTGAGGCACTGTCTAGTATTACTTTTTTTTTTTTTTTTTTTTTTTTTTGAGATGGAGTCTCACTTGGCCACCCAAGCTGGAGCACAGTGGTGTGGTCTTGGATCACTGCAATCCCTGCCTCCCAGGTTCAAGCGATTCTCCTACCTCAGCCTCCTGAGTAGCCGGGATTATAGGTGTGTGCCACCACACTTAGCTAATTTTTGTATTTTTGATAATGACATGTTTCACCACGTTGGCCAGGCTGATCTTGAACTCCTGACCTCAGGTGTTCCGCCCTCGAGTTGGCCTCCCAAAGTGCTGGGATTACAGGCATGAGCCTCAGCACTTGGCCTTACTGTCTAGTATTTCTAAGCACAAGAAAGCTGTGGTGTGCCTTACAAAGAAAATATGTATTAGGCAAGCTTTGTTCAACCTGGAGTTATAGTGCTGTTGACCATGACTTTAATATTAATGAATTAAAATATGTATTAAATACAGCATCTTTAAACAGAAGCATGCATAAGACCAAGGTTATGTATTGATTGGTTGATAAAAACATCGTGACCAGAGGCTTGCAATGAAGTAGCCGTAGATTTCCCCTAGGAACGAGGTTCAGCATTCACCAATTCATGTTTATGACAATGTTGCTGAACAGAACTGTGAATAATGAGGATCAACTTTGTTAACTAAAATAATATTAATAAAAGAAAGAAAAATAATAATATAAGAAAGACTGTAGCTGTCAATAGTTTCTGGCACTATGAGGTTAGGGTGACCAGATGAGACACTGCTGGATAAGAGCTTGGGCTGAGATATGACAGATAAGAAGGAGGGAAGTAAAAGAAGAGTGTCTGGGAGGCAGGAATAGCAGGGAACTCCTTTGAAGGAAGAGACAGCAGATCTGTGTAGCTGAGCTTGAGGGTGAGGAAGTTTATGGTTTAAAGTGAAGGGCAGAGACAAGAACAAGGGCCAGTCCATTGGACTGGGACCTCGAGAATTTTAATTTAGAACAAAAGTGTATGGTCAGACTTATATTGTGAGGAGGTCATTTTTGCTGAAATATGGAAAATATATCTCAGAGCAACTGGATGAATACAGGGAGCCCAAGAAAAGGTTATTTCTAGTATCTTGCAGAAAAATAGCGTTTGTTTGCACCACAGTGTTGATGATTAGGATGGAGAAATTCAGCTATTCAAGACATACTTAGGAGGTAAACTGAGCCATACTTGGTGTTGAACTGAATATGGAAAGATAATCATGAATTATTCCTAATTTCCAAGACCTTTTCATGACAATGCCTTCTAGCGACTGGTGATTCTCTGAAATTTGAGTTATGTCCTTGGAAGAAATATACAGCTTCCAGATCTACTTGTGGTTATAGAACTATTTCTAGAGTAGGAAGCACCAGGTCTATCAATCCCTATGTAACCATTAATCTGGCCTTTGATCAGTTTTTCTTTGAAACCTGAATTACAAACTCCGAACCATTGTCCCTGTTCTCCAAAACCCTGATGAGTTGCTGAGACTAGCGGTAGCTTGAGGCCAGAAAACCGGGTACGGGAACCTAAATCTGGGCGGCACAACCTACCTGAGTTAGTCCTATCCATGCTGCTGCTGAAAACTGTTCTCTCTCTCTTTGATTCTGGGGTGTTTTTTTTTTCTTTCTTTCTCTCATAAGCAAAACCCTAACACAAATCCAAGGGAAGCTCCTCAAAGCTACCTTCATTGATTGAAGTTTGCATTGAGTCTCTCTCCCAGCTCTGAGAATCTGCGTCTGAAATGAGTTTCACAGAGATGTGTTATTTTGTTTGAGCTGCCTTGTGCTTGCCATCATGTTGGTTCAGGTGGTCCAGAGGCAACCAATGCCAGGGTGCTGGGGTGCTGCATGGGTGGTCCCCTTGTTGGTTGAATGCTCCCATGGGCAGTCTCTTTCTCTCCTCTTGCCTCACTACTCCTGCCTCCTTTGACCCCCTGCAGTGCTGTGGTGACACAGGGAGAGTTCGAAGCACTCTCAGAGCCACAGAATTCAGAGTCCGTCCATCCAATTAAAATGTTTTACTATCTTCCTTTTTTATCTCGCCTTTGTAATTGGATTCCCAGTTTCTCAATTTTCATGGCAGCAAAGGGAGGGGGGAAGTGATAGCAAGTATCTGATAAAAATAAAATGTTATGATTTAATTTTGGCTGAAGGGATTCTCTCTTGCCTTTATGAAGCTTTTGAAAGGGTTCCTGAGTCCCTGACTGTCAAATTGTGGCCCCGTGATTCCTTTGAGTAATCAAAGGGCCTTAGACATTGCAGGCACCATGAGATCAGAAAAATTTGAAATCACTGTCTGTACCAAATACATGAAGGATCCAGAAGGGACAATTTGTGGAGCGATGACAAGACTAGATTTGTGTGATAGCAATATCTGATTATATGAGACCTCAGGCATCCTGAAACTATAGTCCCTGGAAGGAAAGTAGGGAGACTGTGTGAGGGCTCCTCTCCCAAGAAAGCAACACTTGTGATGCAATTTGTGCATAAAAGCAGCTACAATTTGCTGGCCTAATAACTTTCATCAAAATATGAGAAAGCCCTCTGTGTAACTGTCTAGTCAGAATTTGTCACAATCATTGTCATTATATTATTATCATTCGTACTATGCCCCATAGTACCTGGCAGTCTCCCATGCATCTCCTTCACTAAATCAATATGCACTGATCTATTCATTGGGGGACTACTTAATTTCTATGTGTTTGGGGGCCAGTCCTCCAATACCACTTAGATGTTGTAGAATTCAAATCAATTCTGACACTAACTACCTGAAGTTCTGTAAGACCCATAAGCAAAAAACTCTAGCCTGGAAGACTGCCCCCATTTCAGACACCAGCCAAAAGTGAGGGTAACCCCAAGCTTCCCTGGCTGGCTGGCTAGGTGGCTACAATACCGTATCCCATAATACCCTTAGTTTTGATAATTCCCTATAACAACTCACAGAACTTGGAAAACTTCTATGTTCACAATTACTAGTTTATTATAAAGGATACAAATAAACAGCCAGATGAAGAGATACTGAGAGCAAGGTCTAGAAGGGTTCAACAAGCAGATATCGTAGATGCAAGGGGGGAAGAAGCAAATCCCAGAAATGTTGTCAAAAGGATAGAGTCAGTAAGCACGTTCACTTTGTGAAGACCCACAGTGAGAAATAAAGAAAGCTGTCTGACCAGGAAGTGAATGGCATGAGAATAGTCTCAGAGAACATCCTGTATTCACTCTGTGTTTCTTTCTACAAAGAAGGGGAGAATTGGTTCTAATTGTTAGTCATGCATCTTAAAACACCTTATTGATAATTTATGTTAGGAACTCTGATAGATGCCAGGGAGACAGAGATTTTTTTTTTTAAAGGCAGAGTCCCTTTCCTCTAATGTCGTCACTTCAGATAACTGATGGACAGGTGTTCAGGAGAGAAGCCTGCTCAGATCACACCATGCGCATGATGTCCTGCAAAAGCTTCCCTACAAAGGTGCAGCCCTGACTCTTTTCCCTTTTTCTACTGTGCTCTTTTTAGTCCTCAGACAAACCTCTCCCACCAGGTATTTCTTATGGACTTCATTTATAAGCATGATCACGGGTACTGTTCTATAGCATTCAATTGTAGGACCATTCCACAGCTTATTTATTTAGATCTGCCAATCTCCTTTGATAAATCTGGATAAATAAATTAATCCAATACCTACTTACTCAAGTTCTTTTGACAGATCTGCAAGTTATTTCCAGTTGTACATTCTGCAACAATTCATATATGTGCCTCCATTACCTCCCTGTGAGTGTTAATCTAGAGAAAATACTTACATGCAGAATTGCAAGAATGTAGGAAATGTGCATATTTAAATGTACTAGAAAATGCCAGCTGCTCTTCAAAATGGTGGTACCAATTTTTACTCCCACTAACAGTAAATGAGAGTTTCCATCAGTCTGCCTCCTTGTCAACACTTGGAATTGTCAGACTTTAAAATGTTAGCCAATATTATGGATGAGAAACTGTATCTCACCATAGTTAAATCTGCATTTCCCTGATAACAAAAGGTTGAACTTCTGTTCGCATATGTTTTTGTGATCTGTATTTTCTCTTCTATGAATTGCCTATTTATAATTGCCTATTTTCTACTGGGTTGTCTTTCTTTTTCTTTGAGATGGAGTCACTCTGTTGCTTAGGCTGGAGTGCAGTGGCACAATCTCAGCTCACTGCAACCTCTGCCTCCCAGGTTCAAGCAATTCTCTCACCTCAGCCTCCCAGGTAGATTACAGGTGTGCACCACCACATCCGGCTAACTTTTGGTATTTTTAGTAGAGATGAGTTTTTGCCATGTTGGCCAAGCTGGTCTTGAACTCCTGACCTCAGGGGATCTACCCACCTAAGCGTCCAAAAGTGCTGGGATTACAGGCATGATCCACTGTGCCCAGTACCTGGGCTGTCTTTTTCTTACTCACATTTACTGGTTTAGAAGACAAATTCTGAATATTGATCCTTTGTTGGTGTTAGGAGATGCAAATATTTTCTCTGAGTCTGAATTCTTTCACCTTTTTAATGGCATCTTCTGATGAGCAGGATTTTGGAAATTTAATATAAATTTATCAGTATCAAAACATCAGACCTAGGCTGGGCACAGTGGTTCATGTCTATAATCCCAGCACTTTGAGAGATCAAGGCGGGTGGATCACATGAGGTCACGAGTTTGAGACCTGGCCAACATGGTGAAACCCTATCTCTACTAAAAATACAAAAATTAGCCTGGCATGGTGGCAAACACCTGTAGTCCCAGCTGCCCAGGAGGCTGCGGCAAGACAGTTGCTGGAACCCAGGAAGCGGAGGTTGCAGTGAGCCAAGATCATGCCACTGCACTGCACTCCAGCCTAGGTAATAGAGCAAGACTGAAAAAAAAAAAAAATTAGACCTACTTTAATTCATGATTGCATTTTCTTTTTAAAAAAGTTTTGTGGCTGGGCGTGGTGGCTCATGCCTATAGTCCCAGCACTTTGAGAGGTCAAGGCAGGTCGATCACGAGCTCAGCAGTTCAAAACTAACCCAGGCAACATGACAAAACCCCATCTCTGCTAAAAAATACAAAAATTAGCTGGGCATGGTGGCATGCGCCTATAGTCCCAGCTACTTGGGAGGCTGAAGTGAAAGGCTGACTTGAGCCAGGGGACGGGACGGAGTTGCAGTGAGCCAAGATCGCATCACTGCACTCTAGCCTGGGCAATAGAGTGAGACCCTGTCTCAAAAAAACAAAAGTTTTGTCTTCCATATTTAGGTCTTTTACCTACCTGACATTAATTCATGTTCATAGTATGAAGTGGGGATCCAATATTTGACTTTATTTCCTTTTCATAAAGGGAACCAGTTGTCTCCACAAGAATGGGGCAATCCATTCTTCCTCTCTAAATCTGCAGGGCCACCTCTGTCATAGATCAGGAACCCAGAGGAGACAGGGGTTGGTTTCTGGCTTTCTATTCGGTTTTCCATTTCTCCTGGTGCTAATATCATCTGGTTATAATAAATAGAGCTTTACCCTGAGTCTTTATATTGGGAGGTGTGTCCTACCTTATCCTGATCCTTCATTCATGTTGAAGCTGTAGTTTGTCTTTTTCTTTTACCTCCCTTTAGTCCCCACTTACCATTGACTGGATTTTCAAGACTTAGTATAAACTTCCATGCTGCCACAAACACTTCCAAAACAGACCACTGAGAATGACTGCACTCAACTACTATGCTTTTTTAGCACTTATACCTCTATGGTAGCATCTTTCAAGGTCCGTCTTAGGTCTTAGCCCATGGTCCTGGGTTTCCCAACCCACTTTCTCTATATCCACACATCTGTGAGCTCCCAAAAACCCCAGAAGTGTCATCTGTGCATTCCCATGGCACCTCATACCAGGTGGACAGCACATGATAAGCACAAAGTAGAATTCATTAATTGAAGCTCTTTGCCACCATGATGGCAGTGATTTCTGTACTGCCACACAATCCAGAACACAGGGACAATTTCTCCTGCAGGAGTTTGCTTAACTCTTCTACCAGGCCTGGGATGCATTGCCCCAAAGCCTGCAAGAAGCCCAGAGCAGATAGTAGTACTTCAGTGAGAAATTCTGGTTTGTGAGATGTTTATGGAAAGTAGTTATAAGATTTGAAATGTACCTTGACAGTATTTAGTCCTCTTATCATTTATGCTTACGTTAAAAAAAGTTTAGATTTCTGAAAACCCTTGCAAATAGCTCATCTCACTTGGACCAGGTGACAAGGGGTCCATATACTCCAGTGGCCTCCTCAGTTTTCCCATTAATCTCCTAGTTCCTCTTCTATTCTGGGACTCAATTCTTTCACTCTAAAGATATTGCACTGTATCCATCCCCAGGTCTCTTCTAGTTCAAACATACTACCGTTGGAATTATACTTATGGTCCCTACTACTCCTCCTAAAGCTTCAGTTATACTATTTGACCTCAACGTCACTGGACCTGGATGGTCTTATTTAACAAAAGAATGTTGGACTCAACAAAATCATTTGCAGTTCCAAAATGCTATAATTCTGTATGCTCCATAAACAACCTTGGATGGGTAGAACAGTAATGATTTTCTCTCTTTTATAAATAAGGAAACCGAGCCCCAGAGAGCTTGAGTGGCTTCCCCAGAACAACACTGCAGGAAGTAAAAAGGCAAAGGCTGATAGTTCTGGATCTAACTGGCAAGCTCAAGAATCTCTTTTCTGGATCATTCTTTCCTTTGCACACAGACCAGTTTTGTGGTTCTGCCTTCCTTTTGCATGACTAGTCACAGAAGACTCTGAAATCAGCAGCAGTTGACCAGAATGCTCATGTCAGAGATGTCAGCTTGCTTCAGGCTCCTGCTGGTCTCTTGTGTCAGTGATAAACCTGTTGACTCTGAAGAAAGTGTTGGACATGCAGTACCATCCATGATAGCCTAAGACAGTGTGTAATGGAGTTTCACCATGTTCTGCCCAATTTCTCTGTGTTTATTTTGCTTTCTTGTTCATAAAGGTGCTTCATATTCCCTGTCCATTTGGATACAGCAGATCATATTTGGAAGGACTATCAGTTCACTGAAAAGCTTCACTTGATGAAAAACACATGATGCAGCCTGGGAATTAGATCAAATAGGAGAAATGTTACATAATCAGGAATACATAGAAATGTTCCAAGGCAGATCTATTTTCTTTTGTAGCCACATTGCAGTGTACCAAAAGAGGCATACTGGGCCCATTGACCATGTTGCAGTGATAGAAATAGATACTGTTGTTTTAAAAAATTTGCTAGCACTCCCCTTTTCCCCTGTCCTGTGTTTTGATTGGCTGGCCACATTCCAACCTTCTCCTAGAGAGGGAATATATATCAGTAGGCTTCCTAGGCAGTAGGTCAGCACATCCATTCCAGAACACAGCAAAGGTCAAGTAGAGACAGGCAGCAACAGTTGTCCCCAGGTTGCACGGGACAATTCGGTTCTCTCAGGTTGTGCAATGAATGCAACAAGAATGGGAAGATTGCACAAACATAACCCATCTTGGTTACAGCACTCTCTTCTCCTGGGCATATCCCCAAATGTTTCCCTGGAATTGTCCAAGGTGTTGTCACCTCTAGATTATAAAAAAATTAAAAGGCAAGAAGTGGAACGTAGACGAAGATTAAGAGAACTAACTGGCATAACTTAGCTAAATGAAAATTCCAGGGGACCTGAAAGCCATCTCCAAGGATTTTATGTGCTTAGGTAATCTGGCAAAAGGCAACATCTAAATGCATCAATGGCAGGAAACATTGACTGCTTAAAGTAGTATAAGAAATTAGAAGTAGTCAAAATAATCAATATTATCAACTTTTTATTGAGGTTCTACTATTTGTCCAACCCCAGGCTGGGCACTAAAAAGGATTTAAGACATAGTCAAAATAATCAATATTATCAATTTTTTATTGAGGTTCTACTATTTGTCCAACCCCAGGCTGAGCACCAAAAAGGATTTAAGACAAAGGCAAAATAAGTCATTACTGCACTCACCATTTGGGTCAACAGAACTAAAAAGACAAAACACATACCCTTGAGCAGAGTCCAGTGAGTGAGACTGACAGCTTGCTAAAAGAGTTCAGGGCAGGGAGCATTTTCTGTGACCTCAGGTAGCCAAATAGCCAGAGAAACGTGTGAGAAACAGATTTAGAGTGTTTTCTCCAGAGTGAATAAATGTCTCTAAAAACCATTCTGGATAAAACCTCAGAAATCACAATGCGTTACTGAGATACACTAAACAGTTGCCACTTCTGATGTCTCTGATTCCCGAGAACAGCCCCATGGCTCAGATATGGTTGATTATAAAACAAACACACTCATAGCTCAAGGTCACAGGGACAGCATGTTCATCACAGTGAGGGAAATTCCTTGGGAAGAGGCCGCAGTTCAGTCTCCTGACAGCAGGACCAGCACAGCTCTGCATGCTGGATAATTAGGAGGCTCAGTTTAATTCCAGATATCTGGGCAACAATCGATAGTGAGAGATGAGGGGTGTGTGGCTGGACTGGTTTATGTGCTGGGTCACACATTAGGTACCTAATTGATGTGGCTTCTCGGGATGTGGTAATGCCGCTGACGCACACCACTTTCCTATTACTAGGCTTAATGGTTCATCTTTTGATTTCTGCCTCACTCCCAGCACAGTGTTATTTAAATAAGACCCTATTAGGAGATTTATTTATCACAAGGAAAAGATTTATCCAGGGGGGGAGAAAAAGAGTTCCCTGAGACACAGCAGTTCCCCTTACAGAGGCACCATAATAAAGAAGACAATAGCAATATTTTTACTGTTTAGGTCGATACAATTATAGGATGAGAGAAGGCAAGAAGCAAAAAATATAAATTTCACACTCAGTGACCTAGTAATTTGTCAGTCATTTTCTGCATTAAACCTAATGCATCCTCTGGGACTAGGGCAGAGGATACCAGAGAAATCTCAGCACTCCTTGTCTGACGTTCCTAATGCCACGCTATCTCTTCCTTTATTCTTCCTTCGTGATCATTTTCTCTATGTGCATAATTGTCTTTGTGTTCTCAGTTCCTGTGCTTTCTGATGATGGTGTTCTTTGGTCTTCTTTTATTCTGGTACCAGTTGCTGGAAACATAATCAGCTCTTTATCTGCCAACTGAGTGTTTGTATTTCTTTATTGAAGGAATTTCAATATTTAATATTGAAGGAAAGGGGCCTCATATGAAGTGCAGAAAAATCTCGACACTGATTAGTTTAACACCAAGGCAAAAGAAGAGAATCCTATCCTTCTTGGGTCTCCTCCACATCAAATAGCCTCATTATTCTTCCCCATGCAGGCCCTTCTCTACTCCGCCTATGCATTTTCGTTGTTGTTGTTGTTGTCTGTTTTTGGAGACAGAGTCTCGCTCTGTTGCTCCGGCTGGTGTGCAGTGGTGCGATTCTGGATCACTACAGTCTTGACCTTCCTGCCTCAGCCTCCTGAATAGCTGGGACTACAGAAAGTACCATGATACCCAGCTCATTTTGTTCATTTTTTGTAAAGATAAGGTTTCACTATGTTTCCCAGGCTGGTCTTGAACTCCTGAACTCAAGTGATCCTTCTGCCTTGGCCTCCCAAAGTGCTGGTATTACAGGTGTGCGCCACCATGCCCAGCCTACCTGTGTACCCTTAATACCTACTGTATACTGTATTTACAGCCAATTATTGGGTTTGAAAATTATGTAAAAGAGGCAGAAGGAAAATTTTTCACTCTAAGAGCTTACACTCTACATGGAGAGATGAGACAGACATGAAACAGAAGACTATAAAGCAAACTACAGAGTTAGTATGGGGCAGGAGAGATAAGAAAGAGAGCAAATGAAACACCTGTATTCAAATATCAGAAAGACTGTAACAGGAAAGGAATAGATAAACAGGAGAGCTTTGGGAACATAAATGGACTCAAGGCATGGGATCATCAGGGAGACAGATACTGAGTTAATGTAAAGAAAACATCTCAATCCATTAAAAAAGTCATCTGACAGCAGGAGGTGATACATATGAGAGACTCATGGACAGGGCTGTGGTGGGGGACTTGCTACATTGGACAGGCATAGAACTGGCCTGTTCAAACCTCAAGTTCTTTTTTTTTTTTTCGAGACGGAGTCTCGCTCTGTTGCCCAGACTGGAGTGCAATGGCATGATCTCTGCTCACTGCCATCTCCAACTCCCAGGTTCGAGCGATTCTCCTGCCTCAGCCACTGGAGTAGCTGGGATTACAGGCTATGCTACTATAATCCGCCCCCCACCCCCACCACGCCTGGCTAATTTTTGTGTTTTTAGTAGAGATGGGTTTTCTCCATGTTATCCAGGCTGGTCTTGAACTCCTGACCTCAGGTGATCCACCCACCTCAGCCTCCCAAAGTGCTGGGATCACAGGCATGAGCCAAGGCACCTGGCCCAAACCTCAAGTTCTTTATGTGTTTTAGGAATCTACAGAAGGTGCACATTTGTGAGGGCTTCAGTCACCAGGGAAGACTTCAAAGAAAAGGCAAACACTGAGTCCAGTCCTGGGTAAGAGCTAAATTTTCACAGAGGACATGGGGAAGGGGCTTCGAGAAAGGGAATGACATACACACACCTGTACCCCTGTACCGCACCCCCATTCTTTCTTATAATTCTCTGTCCAGAGAGCAAGTTTCCCTCTATTAGGTAGAGATACAGTTGTTCATGACATAGTCATTCATCCCCCAAAGTTAGGAGGAAGAGGCACAAGAAGTAAACCAAACTTTAAAATTGATACCTTTATTTTTTTTCTTCTGTCTTTTCATCCTTCCTGTTCTATCTTTCAAAATGATTTACTGAGGACCTCAGCACTCAGGCTAGGTCCCACAGATATAATGATGTGCAAGGACAGATGTGATCCTTGCTCCCATAGAGCTTACAGCCCATCGAGAGAGACAGACATTACCCAAATACTGTCACAAATAAATATCTACAAGTGACACCAAAAGAAAATGAAAGAAGTGGTAAGGACAGGTAAGAGGAAACCCAGATTGAGGCTGTGGTGGAGACAGAAACAAGCTTCCCTGAAGAAAGGAGAGTTGAGGTGAGATCTAAGGTTCAGGGAGAGTAACCAGGTAAAATGGGGTGGCAGTGACAAGGGTCAAGAGATCAGGAGAGAAGGAATAATATTAAATCATATTTCAGGAAGAGGAAACAGCAGCTCCCAGAATCATAGCAGATTTAGAGAGACTCCACGGATGCCTCATGCAAAATTTGGTCAGAACAAATTTATAGACAAATAAAGGGAAGTGACGTAGAGAAATCAGAAGTGAGGTACAGAAACAACTGGACTGGTTACAGGTTGGCCTTTGTTTTATTTGAACACAGTTTGAACACTCAGGAGTCTATGAGTGGTTGAAGTATGGCTGCTGGGATTGGCCAAGACTCAACTATTGTTACAGGCACATACACCTAAGTTAGGGTTTCAATCTTGTCTGCCTGTTAAGCGAGGTTACCATTCACAAGGACTCAAATATAGAAGTAGAGTCCTTCTCAGGCCATAGTCAGTTTCCTTTAACAGAGGGAGGACTACACATGGGAGAAATGGAAAGAAAACTCTAGGAAATGCCAACAGTTGTACATATACAAATGGTGGAAGACAGTTGAATTAGGTTCATAATTCGTGACTAGGGATACAGGAAAAAATGGTAGTAAAGTGGTGAAATGTGGGGACCTGAGATTTCCTTAAATAGTACCATTCTGATTTTGTACAGTTCTTTTGGAAGATGGGAAGGTTAGTGTCCTTATAGGTCAATTACATTACAGAAAATATTTATGACTGGATCCATGTGACCTGGTATAGCACAGTTCTGAAGGTCCAGTTATAACTTACAGATTACAATTGCTGTTCTCTCTTAGTTATCTATCCATGAATTATCCCTAGTGACCTGGGACCAAAAGTGGCTTTCCTTCCTGCCACATCATTAAGCCTCAACGGGACAACAAAAAGAATACGTACTAAGTGTGGAGGATCCCTAGGACTGGTGCATTTGAGAGAGTCTGGATGTGGCAAGCATGCATGAGAGCTGACTGGTGGTTTCCTTCTCAGCACCTTCGAAGACTAAATATAGACCCTTGGATTGTCCAACCTTTTATATTAGTCTACTTATGGCTTTAGGCTGGCTTTACTCTAAAATCTTAGATGTTTATGTTAAATGGAGATTAAATTAGTTGGTAGTTGTTTTCTCTTCCCTGAGATTAAAAAGATTTTTAGCAAGTGCAAGGGGACTCTTCTAAGAAAGGCACGATGGTGGAGACAGTGGGAAGTGTCTGTGCTCTCTTTCCATCATGAGAAAGAGGCAAAACTCTTCCCTTCATCTCTAAAATATTGAAGGTGGTGGAGGTAAATTTTTGCAGTGGGTAGGATTGACATAAGTTTTACGGTGAATGAATAATTGTTCTCCTTAACATCAATACTAAGTAAATATAAAGACAAATTACCTAGAGTATAACCAGTACAAGTCGCTGATTCAAGCTTCTCTCAGCTATTGATGTTCCCTGGATCACCAGTCCAACTTGTTAGCCTTCTATTTACCAGATCAATAAGCCTCAAGAGTCCCCAGTGAATCA
Source organism: Cacajao melanocephalus (assembly GCA_963573385.1). NCBI lineage: Eukaryota > Metazoa > Chordata > Mammalia > Primates > Pitheciidae > Cacajao > Cacajao melanocephalus. The sequence continues at coordinate 86,029 of CAUYLG010023401.1, read as the reverse complement.
ATCAGTAGAGCTCCTAAACACTGGGAGGAACCTGATTTCTGAGGGACCTTGGGAAATAGGCAGAGCTGAGATGTACTGGCTTCTGGGTGATCGGTGTCAGCAGGGGTGGTTGTGATCCTTTCCTCCACTCACCACTTCAATCCATCTTGAGTAAAGGTCTGCCATGTGACCAACACAAGAAAAGAACCATGCCGGACTTGTGGAGGCTCCTAGTTCAAGGGAGCAAGGGAGCAGACAAGCTTGCAAGCATGAACTCAGATCCTAGCAGGGTGCCTGGAGCCCTGTCTGGTGGAGTCAGGGAGCTGTACCAGAGCTGGTGATGCTCAGTTATCTGGTGGGGTCAGCTTGTCAGTGTCTTGGCAAAGCCACTGCTCTGGTAAAGTAAATTTCCATGGAAATGTTCAGATGAGGAAAAATTAGGAAGGAGATGAAGTTTTCCAAATTTCATGGTATATGTTGCACTTCCCAAACCTTCACTCTCTGTGTAGCCTATTGGGTCTACTATTCCACAAAGTGGCTCAACCTCCAAATTACCTCTGATTTACCCCTATTAAAATCCCAAAGGACATTCAGCTGTGTGGACTGGAAACTCACTAAAAGGTATAATTCTATGGTTTTCTTTTTTTAAAAGTATGATATCTTAAATGGAGCATATATTGGTAGAACTGAGAGAAGGTAATATTATGGAAGAAACAATTGAATCTGACCTGCCTTTGAGAGGTGAAAACAGGCCTCCTTCACCTCCTGGTTCTGCAGCCTAGGGAAGAGATGTTCATGGATTTCCATGTTCATCTCTTTGAGCCCAAATATCCCAGTCTATGAAATGGTGATGATCATAATCCACTTTTCATAAGGAGAAAATGTATACCATGCACAGGGCCTGGCCCATAGTAAGTACTCAAACAATGGCAACCTTTACAGTGCTGATAATGACTCTAATCCCATAGAGATATAAGAGACCTGGTTTTTTTAGCTGCCAGGGCAGTTGGGGAAGAAAGATATTTTTGGATACGTTGTACAAAGACCCCTGACCCACACTTCCACAATCAGGCTACATAAGGCTTACTGCTGCTTCAGACAGAATGTCTGGATAGGAAACCTCTGAACACTATTGTCGGAATGCACTCAGTCATCCCAGAGCACTGGGTGGGCTGACTAGGGAGCATGGTCACGTTTGGTTTCTGAGAGGACAGTCAGGGCAAGCTTAGCCCTCCAGAAAGCCAGAGTTAAAGAGACCCAGAGGGGTAAATCTCAACCAAGGTACAAGGCAGGAACTGAATGCAGGAACTGGGGAGACTAGAGGCAAAAGAGAAGATCAGAAGATGGAAACTGAGCCATAACTGGGGCAGGGGTTGCGGATCAGTTCAGGACTGCTGAGAGCATTGTACAGTTTTTGTGACAGCTTTCGTGGCAGCATTGATGAGGTGTGTGAGGGCTTTGTGGACATACCAAGTTTCAGACTGCCTTACCGTTGACTAAAACCAGAACTTCATTCACTCAGTGTGGTGTGAACTCTGATGCTCCAAAAATTCAGAAGGATGGGTTCTGTGGATCCTTGAGCATGTTCAGTACCTTCTCCAAGTCTCAGTTTAGAAATCTGTACAACAGGACTGACACTGCTGGGTCTTAAAGCTTTTCGTGGGACAAAATGAGATCATGGATATAGAACAGCTTTGTTTTCTATGACAGGCTACTATTATGACTGATTATTAGAGTTTCAATAATCATCACTGCATAGGGGTGCTGGTTAAACAGCAAAACCCATTCAACAGACTTTTATCCTACTTATGCAGTTTCCCCAGAGTGTGATCGTATCCCATTTACAGATGCCATGGAAGAAACCTGTCACATCAGCACAGACAGTGATGAATTGGACTAATGAGATATGGGAAACCATGTGGAAGTGATCGAACCTGAGACCAGAAAGCTGGCTCTCCTTAAGTCGTAGCTGGAGGAAAGGAAATAAATAAAATGTAGGCCAAAAGTCTAGAACCCAAACATCAAGATATGGGTTAGGGACAACATAATATTTAGTGCCTTGGATCAGAGATGCTCAAGCCTGGCTGGCGGTCACTAGAATTAGCCCAGGAGCTTTTATAAAAATATAGGCCTGTTGAATCAGAAACTCTGGGTGGTGTCTGGGACGAATGTTTGTAAAATTTCTGATGTGATTGGCAGGAGCAGCCAGCCAGGTTTGAAAATGAGAGGTCTGTACCAGGTCTCGGAGCCAGATACAAGAAGCCATCAGCCCTGCAGGATCAAGAGCCAGGGAAGCGGGCTGGACCACCACGGGGGTACCAGGTGCTGGAGCACAGCAGGGAATGATGATGCAGCAGGCTTCACTGGCCTGTGGATTTTGACTATTTGTTTAATTAGGGTTATATACATTCTAGAAGGATAGGGACTTTTGTTGGGGATGTTTGAGAGACAGAGTTTATAGATAGGAGAAGAGGAAAAGCTACAGTGCTCAGAAGGGGGATGAGGAGGCGTGGCCGAGGGTAAGACTAAGACGGTAGCTTTTCTCTCCTCTCTCTTTCCCTCATTCGTTCCTGGGAAAGTGGCCTTTGAACACAATTTTTTTTTTTTTTGCTATTAATACTATCAGGACAGGTTGAGAAAACAGATCTTGACCAGGAAATATGGTGGAATTAGGAGAAGGATGCCAGGCACGGTGCTCACGCCTGTAATCCTAGCACTTTGGGAGACTGAGGCGGGAGAATTGCTTGAGCCCAGGAGTTTGCGACCAGCCTGGAAAACATGGCCAGATCCCATCTTTCAAGAAAGTGTTTCTAAAAATTAGCTGGGTGTGGTGGCACCTGCCTGAGCCCGGGAGTTTGAGGCTGCAGTGAGCTGTGATAGCACCACTGAACTCCAGCCTTCGTGACAGAGTAAGACCCTGTCTCAAAGAAATAAAAATAAAGAAATAAGAAGGAAAGGGAGAAGGGAAAAAGAAGATCACCCCACAGCATGTGGGCCTGCAGGGTGTGGAGCCCCTCTGCGGCTTCAGTGAGAGGAGGGAGGTGAAGCGTAGGCCTGAGATGAGCCATACCTCCAGGGCTCATGACTGCAGGAACATCAAGGAAGATTCAGCCAGTGGACTTGCAGGAGCCCTGGCAAAGAAAGGCTGGAAAATAGACAAATGTCCTGCCACATCTTAGGAGAGTTCCAGAAAGCCCCCAGCTCTGAAGCATGGAGTTTTTGGTAACCGCAAATGCAAAAATAAATTACAAATAACTCTCCTTAGAGACATGACAAAGTTAGTGAATCAGCACAGATGAGCTGGCAAGGGCCATATAATTCCCCAATCAAGGTAGTTGATTGTGCATATCTTCAGTTTAAGAAAAAATTAAAAATAAGCTCTCTGAAGGAGAAAGAGAGAGAGAGAAGAGGCAGAGGCAGAGGCAGAGAGGTTTGGTCATTCTACTCAATTTGCTCAGTGAAGTGCCCAAACGAGGACTCCACATTAAATCTTCAAAAATTTGCCAGAGGAACTGAGTTGCAGTGAATGGTGTACTTTGGAAGGGAAGAAAGAGTGGAAACCAGCTTGGTTTCCCTGGCAGAAGCCTGTTTACCACGTGCATTGATTACTTTTGCAGCCACACTCTCTAATGTGCTTTGGTGGCCAGTGATTAATGACGCTTGGACAGTAGCCTGGTTGCTTTGTTGTGACAGATGATGCCTCGTCCACTTTATATTCCTGCTACTGGGGCTTCATTTCTATGAAAAAGAAAAGACCCAAAACCACTCCCTGCTCCTACAGACCACTCCTGTCAGGCTGCTCCTTCTGGAGCACCTGCTTGGGTTCAGATGAAACTCAGTAAAATAAAAAATTAGTAAGAATCCGCAGAGCCCCATTGGCACACTAGAGGAATATAATGAAACACTGTCATAAAACTTACTTCAAGTAGCCTTTCTTTCTCCATACATTTTTTTTTTTTTTAAGAAACAGAGCCTTTCTGTGTTGCCCAGTCTGAATAGCCATGACATAATCATGGCTCATTGCAGCCTTGACCTCTTAGGCTCAAGCAGTCCTCCTGCCACAGCCTCCTGAGTACAGAGACTACAGCCATACACCACTGCACCCAGCTAACATTTTTGTGTTTTTTTTGTAAAGATGTAAGTCTTGAACTCCTGACCTCAAACAATCCTCCCACGTTGATATCCCAAAGTTCTAGGATTAAAGGCATGAAACACCACACCCAGCCTCTTTCTCCATAATTAAATGTACAATATATGACCAAACTGATGTAGCACAGAGAAGGAAGGTGAACTTTGAATATCAGATCCAAACCTAACTTCTAATACTTCTAGTTGCCTGGCCTTGGGCAAGTTAATAAACATCTGCAAAATGGAAGCAAGGATTCCTACACCTGCCGCCTAGAGTTTTGGGGAGAATCAGATGAGATACAGTCTCTGAAATATACCAACCAGCAATCCAGTGCCCTAAAGGTGATGCTGACTCACGGCTCTGTCTGGGATTCTTCCCAATTTTCCAGCCAGTTGTTTGGATTTCTCTCAGGTCGCCTTTTTATAGAGCTGGTTTGAGCTGAAATGGAAGAGTGGGCCGAGGTGGAAGATAAGCTGAGAAGAGAGTTTGGCGTTGGACTGTGAAAGGAGATGGGAAGCAGGCCCACACGTCTCCCATTTCTTCCAAAGTGGCTCCCTAGGGCAATGGTTCCTGCTCCAGCTCCGTTCCTCCTCCCCTGCCCCTCTGCATCAGCCAGTTAATGTCTAATCCTGTGGTGCCTCCTTCTCCAGGGAAGAGATAAGGAGTAGGCCTCCTGGACAGGCCCAGGCTGCATACCTCAGTGCCCTGGGCTCTCAAGGGCACACCTCTGTGATCAGGTGCTTATCTCCAGGTGTTCGCCTAAAGGGAGGTCATGAAAAATCAACACCAATCAGGGCAGTTTCCTTGGAAGCTGAAATTATCTCACAGGCATCTCAGAGCAGGTGCCAGGCTATTTTGGGCCAGCAATCACAGTGTGCAGGGGGGAGCATCGCCTCTCCTCTCAAACCAGCCAGCAGCCTGGAGAGCACCAATTATGGCAAGCTGCTTCCAGCCCATTATGTCTGTGCCGCCATCAAATGGAGCAGGGTGTCCTGGCATGGCACGGGTCTGCTGCCCAGCCACCGGCAAGGGCTCCTCTCCAATTGATGAAATGATAGGGGCTCAGTTTTCCGGACTGAAACAGAGATTCCCTCACCTATATGGTAAAGTTCACGTTTCTTAGCTTGAAATTCAGGTCCCCCTGATTTCCAAACTCACTGCAACTTCCACTCGAAATCTTTGCCTGGATTCTTCTCAAGTTCATTTCCAGCCCAGGCCCTGTACTCCTCTCAGGAGATGTCTTCATTTTAGCCCAGATGAGCTCTACTTAGCTCCAGACTTCTGCCCCACCGGTCCTCACCTCCTCCCTTCCCAGTAAACGCTGCTCTGTTTGGTTTTTTATTTCTCCAGATTCCCTGTCTTCATCAACATGTACTTCCTACCCTGACGGCTGCCCCAGCCCCAGATAGATTTTTCCTGTTTCTGCCCAGGCATTGTTGGAAACACAGAAGCCAAGCGTGCATCCTTATGGACACTTGAGTGGGCAATGATGACTTCTGGGCTCATTACACATCCCTCCCCAAAGTAAAACAGAAAGACACTCAAGGGGCTTTTATTTCTTTGTGTCCCCCATAGTATCTAAGAGTAAAGTCTGGGCACTGAATAACTACTTATTTAGTTTTCTACCTCTCCTAACTCCTAAATCTTCTGCAGAGCTCAGGATCTTCCCTGCTTTGCCAAAATCTCTTCTACCCACTCAAATCCTCAATGCTAGTTATACTCATAGGCAACATCCCATTTTCTAAAGGCTTCTGATAAGTCAGTCCTTTCTCTCCAAACACTCCATTTCTCAGAATGGGGCATGTCTTATGTGTGCTTCCCCAGGCAACATAGGAAGTAGGTGCTCAGTGTGTCTTCTGTTTGCCTAAAGGCTCTCCAGCTGGTGATCTGATTTCCAAGAAGGGAAATAACTTGCATTGTAAACTGATTTATTAAAATAGGTGCCCATCATCTTTGTGTTTTAGAAGCCAACAACTTTAAAAATATGCTACAGAGAGAAAGGGCAACTGAAAAGACAAGAACTAAGGGCAGACAGTATTTTTTAAATATCAGGGCTCTGAACAGGAAGGGGAGATTTTGTAGTGTCGTACACTGAACGCTTATCTAAAGCAGTCCCTCTCTCTCATTTCCTCTCTCTTTGTCCCTCTGTGTCACCCATAATGTATTCACTTTTTTCTCTACTCACTCCCTTGCTTCCAATATTTAAACCTTAAAAAAACATGGAAATAAAATGCAATGGGCAGCACCCGTGTCTGTCAGTTTCTGTTCTCTTCCCCTGAAACTGGGTAGCACATTATGTCATTCCTGTCAGACCACCCAGCTGGAAGTGCCCTCTCCTCTCTCTGAGACCTGAGAGCATTTTGTGTCCCTCTGATACAGCATAGATGAAGTCGCCCTGGATTGTAGTCATCATGTGTGTGGTTTCTATCCCTTATTTGAGAATAAACCCTTCATAGAAGAGACTGGGTCTCATTCATCCCTCAGTAGCCACAGGACAGAATGCAGTGTTTTTTTGGTGTAGGGGGGTGGTCTTCTGCTAAAGGAATGAGTCAGCTGTCATTCGAAACCATGATTCTCTCCAGGGCTTGGCAGCTTGGACACATTGATACTAATCACCACATTTTGGTCCTACCCAGCTCCCACCTACACAACCAGACAGTCTCACACATTGACTCGATTAGAATTAAGAATCAAGGAAAGGGCACCTCTACAATTTTATTGAATGGAATCCCAGGCAGAACCCTAATATAAAAAACAGATGGGACAGTTTAAAACTTCTGGGCTTGGCAGAAACCACTTTGTGGTATGCAGAGGACTTGTAGCAACCCCAAGTGGCCCCAGAACTCTGTGCCTGCACCCAAGGGACACTGTTGGGCGTAAGAGCTAGGCTGACTCAAGCACAGCCCTGGCAGCCCTCTCCCTCTCGACCAGGGCTGCTCCGCTTCTCCCTGTTTTCCAGTCTGAGATTCCAGGTAAGAGTTTGCTTGAAGAAAGGCTTGCAATGATTTGTTTAAAAAATCTTGAAAATGACTGAATTAAAACAAAGTTTCCTAATACTTGCTGCATGGAACAAAATGACATGGCCCTAGGTCCCGCTTCTCCCCAGGAGCACCCCTTGACCGCTTTTCCCAGAGCCGCTTTAGACTATGAATCACTGGTGATATGGTTGGGCTCTATGTCCCCACCCAAATCGCATCTCAAATAATAATCCCCACGTGTCCAGGGAGGGAGCTGGTGGGAGGCAATTGGATCATAGGGTAGTCCTCCACTGCTGTTCCCATGGGAGTGGGTGAGTTCTCACAAGGTACGATGGTTTGAAAGCGTAGCACTTCCTGACTCGCTCTCTCTCCTGCTGCCTTATGAAGAAGGTACTTGCTTCCCCTTCACCTTCCATCATGATTGTAAGTTTCCTGAGGCCTCCCCAGCCATGCAGGACACTGAGTCAATTTAATCTCCTTTCTTTATAAATTACCCAGTCTCAGGTAGTTCTTTACAGAAATGTGAAAACAAACTAATACAACTGGGCAGTAGAATGTGAGCCGGGAAATATGGCTGCCGATTGATCTCCTCCACTGACAGGAACCCTCCAGTGCCCCCGCCCCACTTCCAGACGTTTCCATGAATGTTCTTCTTTCCCAGGAGTGAATAACTAAATGTGAGAGTCAGCAGGGCTATTAGCATCCAGACCAACTCCCTGGACTTAGAGATGTTGAAATCTACTAAAAATTACAAACAAAATCACATGCGCAGAGACACACAACGAGGTGGTGGCTGAAAAGACTCATTCTCTTCAGGGTCTTTTCATGTTTACAAGTTTAAAATATAAAATATCACACTAAGAAAAAAACAGGGAAATCAGAGGGTTTGGGGCATTAGCTCCTTCCAGGTAGGGCCACTTTCTGTCCAAAGCAGAAAGTACAGGTTTTTCTAGATATCCAGAAGCAGCTGGTATATCATCACCCACGCTGCCTGGGTACATAGCTGGTGTTACAGAAACTTTTTTCCTGATAAAATCTGATAGTTTCAGCCACAGGTAAGTGGCCTTGGGCTCCAAGACAAATATTTAATTCTCACCTTTCCCAATTTACCTGCCTCTGCTGTATGCTGGATGGAGCTGCTCCCCCATGCTAGGGACAGATCTGCCATGAGACTGGAGCTCACTGTGGGGGCACCAGCTTGACAACCTCCAGAATAACGAAATCCACCAGAGCCTGGCACTTTTCTGCCCGCTCACATCCATTCCTGTCTGCCCCTGCCTGCCCTCCCCTGTGCAACAACCCCCCTACCCCCGGCCAAATCAAGAGCGTTGTATTTCCCAAACCCCATTTCACAGCGATATTGTTTTATATGGCCCCTCCAAAATACCTTGAATAGTCCCTTTTTATCGCTTCCATTTTCTGAAAACTCCAGCTGCTCCTCTGAAACCATCCAAATCTAATTAACCACAGAAGTTGGAGTTAGGGAGAGTGGCTCACTTTCGGGTCCTTAGCATACCCATTCAGGCCTTCTTTCAATATGGGCACAAAACCAGGAATTTCTAATAATTGTATCTATGGGCCTGGAAGGGGGAAAAATAAAGAAAGAAAGCAAGCTGCTAATAAGTAGGTCTGTGAAAGGAGGGAGATCAGCACCTCACATGAACTTGGCAGCCTGGCCCCGAGAAACTTGGAGACAATGCCACTGGGGGATCTAAAAAGCTTAGCCTCCTGACTCAAATCTTGTGAGAATGTACCCAGGCTGTGAATAGAGATCGGAGTCTCAGCCCTAAATTGTCCCAGCTCAGACTCATTGAAATGTCTTCTCACAGAATTGAAAAAGAAGAGGGCAGGAAAGTTTGCTGAATATCAATGAGGCCGTGCTTAGAAGTGGAAGATGGAGAAACTCGGAGGTTTATTCCTGAATGACATGGATTAAGACAAAAGTAACACATTGGGTCTTTGCCAGGTGGTGCTGACAGGGAGGGGCTATGCTCCTCAGGCAGCTGTGGAGGATGGAAGCTACCTGGGCATAAGCCACTTCCTGGGGTGTCACGCTGCGGATGGGGATAAGTCACCTCCTCAGGCCTCACTTCTCCTTTTACAGATGAGAGGTGAGGCTTGGAGGAGGAAGGGGCTGCAGCAGGCACCCCTTGACCTGGGCCTCCTGCCTCCCCAGCATGGCCTGCCTCACCATGACAATGCAGTCTCCTCAATCGCTTTGCTAAAAGAGGCCATGTATATGTAATAACTGTACCCATCCTTCCAGGCTCATTTCAAATGCCGGTGCCTCCTTAAAGCCTTCCCATCTCACCTCAGCCCCCTCCATCCCTCAGCTCTTCTCCGTGCTCTGGAGCTCTCCGAGCCACTCCCTCAACTCATCAACCCTTGTCTCCTACCACAGGTTTTGGACATTTTATTCCTTGCTGCACGTGGATGGTTGCAGGGGTCAGGGACTGCATCATATACTTCTGGTATTCCCTGTCATTTCCTATGCTTAGAAGGCAATGAATTGTTTGAATAGAAAAATGACTGGCCCAAGCTAAGACTGAAATTCAGTGTCTTCTGACTCTTAAAATATCTAAAAAGTTCACTGCACTAGGTGTGAAGGCTTTTTCTGATGGTTGGCTGGTTGACTTCTCTTAATCATTGTGAGGGTAGAAGAGAAAAAGAGTTGTTTCTCTGTAGTATGTAGTATGTTGAAGGAAGACAAATTATAAGAATTAACTTACACATGAACATATATATACCTATGTATGCATATGTGCATATATATGTGTGTATACACAAAAATGTATATATACACATACACATATGAAATGGGGATGGATATGGCTGAACAGAACAATTGCAAGAAGAGAGAAAACAGTTTTCTTCTGAAAGATGTCCATGATGTGTCATTATAAAGGAAAACAATGACAGGGTTTACAAGTAGCAGAGATTGGGGAATGCACAATTTTTAGAATAGTGCTTGGCAGCTAGTAAGCATGACATGTTTTACTCATTTTTATTATCAATGTTTTCTCGAGTTTTTTCTCCAGGAGTAGCAATGGGTTCTCTTTTACAAACAGGAACTCATTCACAGGACCTTGCCAGTAAACTTTAAAGAAAAAGAACTAACTCAAGCACCATTCTCTGGTCACTTCTTGTGACAGTGATCTGAAGCCCAGTTCTAGCTCCAGATATGAAGAGTAACAGAACTGGAACAGAGTGAATCACAAATTTTGGGGGGTCATAGAATTCTCTTCAGATGAAATTACAGGAAGGTAAATAAGTCGAGGAACCCTCTCTGATTGAATGAGAATAGGGAAATAGGGGTCTTTTATCCTCTTCCTGCCTCTGTCTCCTCTCCCCACTCAAGCAGCCCGAAGTGGACTTCTAAGCCCCCGAGCTCAGAGGAGTACTACACTCTGCTTCTCCAATGTCCCAGTTTTACAGAGCTAGAGTTAGACAATTCTGGGTGCAGGTCCCAGTTCTGCCTTTTTTTGTTTGTTTGTTTTTTAGCTGTGACCTTGTGAGATCATTTCTCCATAAGTAATCTTTGTAATCTTGCCTAGGCAATAGTCATTATAGGAACTTCTTACTTGATGTATCCTATAGGATTGCTGCAAAATCCAGTAAGATCATGTGTATTAAGTGTCTTGCTAGACAATTAATTCATCCACTTAATAATAATTTATTGAGCACTTACTTTGTGCTAGGCACGCACTTCATGGAGAGAAACAAAACAGGCATATGTGCCTGCTCTTATAAAGCTGGCAGAACAGCACACACAAAGAAAATGCATAACCCATTCAGGCCTCTGTGACTTCTTGGTCTTGGTTGTCTTCCTGCTACTCTTACTTAGAGAAGTAACTAAGGATTAGAGAGATTTTGTGTCATGCCTAGCATCACAGAGGTTCCAGATCACCTATACCACCCCGCTCAGTGCTCTTCCCCTGTGTCACTTGGGTGACACTTTTGGTGAAGAGGTGTGTCTTTTGATGGTTATGATCACAGACTTTAGAGCCAAAAGGCCTGAGTTCAAATCATAGCGCTACCACCTGGCTTAGAGGAAGCATTGTCTGTGTTAGCTATTGTTATTGTTGCTATTAATAGTATTATAACAGTAATTGTTTTTCCAGCACAGTGAATGGGCTCTCTCTCTTATGCGCTTAGCACACATACATTGTCCAATTAGCCAGTTTAGGGTTGCCGCCGAGGCTAGATTATCCCATAAACAGACTAAGCACATACACCCAAGGAAAGCAAAAGGACCAAAAAAAAAAAAAAAAAAAAAAAAAAAAAGTCTACTTCGATAAACTAGTTTTGTAATCAAAAAATTCCTCCAGCATGAGTAGAGTAAGCACCACTACAGTTTTTAGTTTTTCTTTTCCAAAGGACTTACCATGAAGCACAGTGTGCCCTGAAGCAGAAAACACAACACAGCTGCCTCCCTGGTCAGGTGCCTGACGCAAGCACCTTGACTTCCCAGCAGAGTCCTCTAGCTCCCTGCTCTGGCTAGCCACACCTGTCACCATGATCACACCATCCTTTCTGGGCTGACTCCCCCACTTCACCCAGGGACTTCCTTGGTCTCCTTCCATGACTGCTCTCCTCTCCTTAAGAAAGATTTGGGATAAACAGAATGAGCTCTGTCCAGCCAGGTGCTACCAGGTGGGAAAAGGCATGTGACAATCAAAGAGACAAAGGCACTAATATACTCATGCTGGGTACCCCATGTAGCCACTCCCACCTACAAAGACAGTTTGCAGCGTGGAAAGATCCTCAGCACACTGTGAATTAGAGAGCTATTCATCACTTCTACTTCCCTCTTCAACATCTTTTCTCTTCCTGTAGTGCCTTGTCTCCCACCACCCAGAAGCTGCCAACTAGCTGCTTTCTGACTGCCCAGAAAAATTATCTATAGCCTTCTGCCTAGGACATTCCCCCGCCCCACTAGGATGCATGCATGAATCTTTCTCTCCCACTTCCTTACTTCCATGCTTACCTGGGGTGTGTCTCTTATGATTGAGGGAATGCTGGTATCTGGTGGAGTACTTATCGATACAAAAGCACTCAGGCTGGATGTGTTTTATAAGAGCCATCTACCCACTTCAGAATGGAACAGAGTTTATGTGTAAAGGTAGGATATCAGACCAAGTAACAGATCTGTGGGAGAGTAGTTTAAGGGCAGAGTTGGGACTTAGTGGTATCCTTTCAATCACACAGCATGCAGAGGCCTTACACAAGGAGAGAGAAGTAAAATCTGTCAGAATCACAGCTCCATTTAGCTGTGGGGCAGGCAACCCACAGCAGCATGTAAATGAGGAAAGGTGTTTCTTTGATCTGAAATTGTCACTTTGGTTTTATATTTTGGATCTGTAGCTTTTGTGTTTTTAGTTTGGCGTAAAAGAAATATTAGAACTATGAGAGAAATTTTGCAGTCCACCCTTTTCATTTTACAGTTGTGAAAATAGCAAGCCAGAAAGGGAAAATGACTTGCCCAAAGTCCCAAGCAAGGTGGTAGCTTATGGATTTGGAGGGTACTACCAAGATTTCCTATATTTATGATGGAACTAGGCTTCCTGTAGGTTATGGAAGAATGAGCTTCCTTGCTGCCTTCTATCTTTCTCCTGGGTTTTTGGTTCTCAGAAACCAGCTGACTCTGTCGCGTCCAAAAACAATGAAAAGAAAAAGTAAAGAGAAAATTATTTAGTGCATGTGAAGAATTGCATCTTCTCATTTTAAATGGCACATTTAAAATGGACCAAACCAGTGAGCAAGCAGACCAGAACATCATGTCAACCTGTGGCCTCAACATTTTAATGGCTCCGTGACCTTGCAAAGATCACTTTCTCCTAGAAGTCCAGAAGTGTGCTGGGGCTGTCATACTAAGCCAGCTGTGAACATTCCCCAACTCCAATTTCAGTAACCTCGTATTGGTAGCTTAATATTGGCCATGATGCAAGTATTTATAGCATGGAAATCAGCAAGTGCTATAAAGCAAAGCTTTTTTGTTGTTGTTGAGCTGCTTTATAAGTTTTCTTCCTTCCCAGGGGCTCTGTTTACTCTGTGTCAGAGGCTATCTTGGCTCAACTTCCCTCCAGCTCCTGAGTTCAGGAATTGTAATCAGAACAAAGTGACAGCTCTTCATTTACAGAAAGAGGCACCGAAGCCTTAATGCTCTTTTTGATTAATCAAAGGCAAATCTTGAGCCCCCTGGTTGACACCTTGGATTGAAAATAGGAACATCTGGGTGGCTGTAATCCTTCATGTCTCTTTGCTGCTCTGTGCACAGTGGGAATTCCTACTGTGAGGATCCAGGAGGACAGAAGACAACAGATGCATCCTTCAAGCAGATTTAACTTGGGAGACATGGAGAGACACACTCTGATGTTTTTTCCCTTTGCCTAAATAAAGGGCACCTGAAACTTTCTGCAGGTATCCTGAGCAGTGCTTATGAGCAAGGCCCCTCAAAAGAGTGACATGCCCACACTTATAGTTAATTTCCTGTGAATGTATAATTTGCCATGTTGCTGTTGAGTTTCATGATATTCGAATATGTAGAAAAAGCATGAATTGAGGGTGAGAGTGTAGGAGGGAAAACAGAATACTTAAAGACATAACCTTGCATACCAAGAACTCAGAAATGCTGATCCCTTAGATCCATTCATAGCTTTTCCCTGGACATAAGCTACCAGGAGTCAGAGACTGAAACGTGGGTGGAGTAGGTGATCACTTTCATGGCAAGATTTAAGGAAGAACCCACAGGTTGTTTCCTGCCACATTGGGCATATGACTTTATAATGTCGTTTCCCTTGTTAAGCATTTGGGAAGTCAGATTTATCATCTCTGTTTAACAATCCATAAAACTTCGCAAATGTCAAACCTAGAAAGGTTTGGGGCCTCCCGTGTTGAGGTCAGAGAGGAAAGGCCATGTAGGCAAGGGAGAAATACAAAACGCAAGTGGAGGTGAAAGGGCTCAAGACAAATCGCAGCCTGCTCTGAATTTTGTTTTGGATTGGCTTAAACTGTTTGCTTCTCTCATATCAGTGAGAAATTGATCCTGTTGGACACTGAAGGGTTCCAAGTAATGTTAATAGCCAATAAAAACCAAAAATCTTAGTAATCCAATTAAATTTGACTTTTTAAAACTTTTTAGCCATTTAGACTAGAATGACAGGGCTTAAAAAGTGTAAATTCTCATCATCTTCAGCCAAGAAGATGCTGAGCAACAACTCAGGTTGTTAGGATGTTGTAATGGGGGTACCTAAATTGAATGAGTGGTTACAGCTAGTCTACCTAGGAAAGGCTAAGATTCTTCATGAAGTGAAAGTAACTATTCTGCATGGGTCTCAGCCAACACGGGAAAGGCAAATAAAGAAACACTAACACTGTTCATCTTTCCCTTTATGCACCCCTCACTAACCCTGCTCCTCATCATGTAAAAGAAAGTTAGGCTTGATTGCCTAGAGCAGAAAGATGAGGTAATTCAGTCTCTGATGAAGGAAATTCCATTTCCAGCTTTCTTTTCCAGTATCTTTCTACCTATGCACTTCTCTTTAGGATTAAACAATGAGGGTGTCTGGTCTCTTCTGTTTTTCTTAGAAAAGTTATTTTTCCAACGAATTCACGCATTTGACTTAATGTGATGCCCAATCCAGGTACATTTGCATTTTAAAAAAGGTTATTAGGAAAATGTAGGGTTTAATCCAAGGAAATATCATATATTTAATAGTGAAATCCTAGGGACCAAAGATTGGTATATTACATATGGTTGGGTTGACTGAAGAATAGTGTTCAAACAGAGGATAAACTAAGATTCATTTTACATATGTAAATGTTTTATACTAAGATCATTGTTCTATAGTGCTTTCATTTAATTTCTTTTAATATTAAAAGCAAGGGTGTGAGAAAGGTGTATTTGTGTGTGTATATATTTACACAAATACATACTTTACATATAAACTTGTTCCAGCTCCAGGTTATATTTTTACTAGTGAACATCTACAGTGTACGAGGCTCAGTGCTAAGCTCCGAGAATACAATGGGAAGCCAAGGAAACATGGTGACTCTTTGGTGAGCTTGCAGTCTAATACACACACCCTCTAAATTGTCTAGCGAATCAAATCCTCAAAACAAATCCAGAATTCTTTCTACTGCATTATAGCTGTTGCCCAGGGGAAGTTATAAGAAATGTGTATTGGCAGATTTTTCCTCCCAAAGGAATCCCTAGACCAAACTGGATCCCTTATGAAACTCTATGGACTAAGAACCAGAGCTGTTAAGGCTCTAGGCAAAGCCATCTTCTCTAATCAGCATTGAGGAGTCAAGTTGATTTTGATGCTTTCTCTACCTTTGCCTTCCCTGTTCCTGCCAAACAGTCTTTCCCCATATCAGACGCAAGCCTACTAGAAAACACAAAAGGAACAGAAATAGGTTACTCCCCTTTCTGGAAAAGGGATATAAAGACTGAAAACATGGAAGAACCCAAGGTCATGAATGTTTAGCCCCTACCTCAACCACCCCTCAAAGTGCCTTATTTTTCCCCAAGAGACCCCAGAAGGAGAATCAGCCACAAGGGAAGATTCAGGCAGGCCTCCGGAATGAGGGCTGGTGAAGAAGTGAATCCAGGCAACTCTATCATCTGCTCCGTGGGAGACCAGGCTGGTGAGCTCAGAGGCCTGTTTTTCCCTTAACAGATGCAAGAAAAGAGCCGGAAAAGGTCAGAGATAAATGCAGCCCTCACTTTGTTCTGCATATTCAAAAGAACTTCTCTAAAGAAAGACCCGAAATATATGTGTGTTCACTCAACCTTTTCCTGTCAGGCACAGGGTTCCAGATACAGACACGAGAGGGTAACCACTGAGAAAATTTTTGCAGGTTTGCAAAATAGCAGTGCTTAGGAGCAGGGTGCCCTGAAAGAGTGCACTTCACGCGGGACCCATCAATCTGGTGGGAGAAAGGGAAGCTTGGAAACAGCATATTATCTTGAGAAATCACTCCCAGAAGGGAGCAAAAAGTTCACAGGGAGAATGCCAGGGAGTGGGAGAGAGAGAGCGACTGGAACACTGTCATCAGAGCGGCTGGAATTGGAAACGGTCCAAGACCTCATCATGGCTGACATCCCCGCGCATAATCAGAAATTCCTTTCAATTATGTGGGAAAAGTCTCTTTGCATTGTCAGCCCAGATGCCCCGTGAAGAAATAGCATGAAATGAGTCTCAGGGAAATGTCAGCGTGGGAGCAAGATCTGATCGCCAATAGCTTGGTTAGGAGAAGACAGGCCGGAGAGATGAGCTGATGGAATAATCTGTTGTCCCCCAACGCAAAACAAAACAGACCCCCAGAGGTGAAGGAGCTGTGCACCCTGGCTTGGTGGTACAGATACCCATTTTCTCAGCGTGAGTCAAAAATGTTTAATCCTGTAGCCCTGAAACATCGCTTCTACCTCAGTTTCCACACAAAGAATCCAACCAGCCTTTTGATCACTAATTCCCACTCTCTCCTTCTGTTCACCAATCTGGACTATCTCCTGTTTTCTCCAAACCTTGTTATACCTCAAAGACCTTTTTAAATTCCACTTTCCCCATGCAGCATTGAAAAATTAGCGGGACCTTTCTGTAACTCTTCACCCACATAATATCTGGCCCCATAATATATTAATTTCCATTAATAACAATAAAAATAGCCAATATTTATGGAACCCTAGCACCATACTAAACTAATTTAATCCTTATACAATCTATTGCATGAATAAACAATGATAGCATTCAATCCTTTTTGCAGAGGGATAAGCTGAGACTTGACTAGTTATGTCTAAGGTCTAAGTTTACACATGTATCTAAGGTCACACATAAAGGCAGAGCCTGGATACACACGTTGGTCCTTCTGACCCTACAGCCTATTCTCTAAACCCTTGTACTTTTCTGTCCCCCTCAGTGTTTGCTTGCTGTCTCTCTCCTGAAGAGGAATTGATAAATGCCCGTTGTGCAAATCTAGCCCCGAGAAGAAGTTCAAAAAGCCTGTTGTAAATGTTTGTTAGTTTCATATCTGCTTATTTTCTCTACTCAGTATCTGTTTGCCAAATACCAAAATCTTTACTACTTGCTTTACAAGTAAATTCACTGATGAGTATGTGTACCAGGATAGGTTTTTAAAAGGATCTAGAACAGGGTTATCTGATACACAGTTAACAAATGTCCTTGACAAGGAATAGTACTACCTACTTAGATAAGACCTTGGGTGGGAACTAGAGCTTCTAAAATTAAATGTTACAATGAGTAATTAATTTCTATTAGGCCATGCACAGTGGCTCACACCTGAAATCCCAGTGCTTTGGGAGGCTGAGGTGGGCAGATCACCTGAGGTTGGGAGTTCAAGACCAACCTGGCCAACATGGCAAAACCCCATCTCCACTAAAAATACAAAATTAAACAGGCATGGTGGCGCTTGTCTGTAATCCCAGCTACTCAGGAGTTGGAGGCAGGAGAATCCCTTGAGCCCAGGAGGCAGAGGTTGCAGTGAGCCAAGATCATGCCACTGCACTCCAGCCTGGATGACAGAGTAAGACCCTGTCTCAATAATAATAGTAATAATTTCTATTAGATAAAACTTCTACACTATAATCATAGGGTCATAGTGTGCTGGATAGAGCTGGAGGTGATCTGGAAACATCTAGCATAGCCCCTTAGATGGGAAATCTGAGGTCAGACAGAGGATGGACCTTGTCCTTGGTCATTCAGGAAGTTACTGCCAGAGCTGGCATTGTTTAAAGTGTGGACACCAGAAAACACCCACAAAGGAGACCCAGAGCCATGGGTAGAGGCGAGTGCTTCTCAAACTTTTGCATGTATACAAATCAACTGGGGTAATGTCAACATACAAATTCCGATGCAGGGTAGGGCCTGAGATTCTTCATTCCTAACAAGCTCCCCAGGGATACTTGTGCCAGTAGTCCATGGACTGCACCTAAGGTAGCTGGGATCTAAACCAGCACTATCTAATAGAAATACAATGCAAGCCACGGATGTGTTTTTTAATTTTCTAGTAGCCACATTTTTTAAACTTTAAAAAAGATTATCTCAAGTATATGATATATTTAATATGTACACAATGTTATTTCAACATATAATCAAGATAAAATATAGTTAGATATTTTACATTTTTCTTTCATGCTAAGTCTTTGACATCCAGTATGCAGTTTTAAATTTTCAGCACAATTTGGACCAGTCACATTTCGAATGCTCAATGGGCACACGTGGCTAGTGGTGATCACGTTGGCCAGAATGGCTCTAGACTACACTTCTGTCACTTGTAGACTATCTGATGGAGTCTATTTCATTTTGAAGTCTTGAAACCCTGCTAGACTGGCTCCTCCATAAAAACAGGGCTTATTTATGCCCCACGACAGTAGGTGTGGGCATATACAGAGCCAAAGTTCCTTATAACTCATTAACTGATTTCCTCTTCTCCTTCTCTCTTTGGAAAAATATCCTTTCCTCCAGTATCTTCACACATTTATATTATTCGGCTCCAGGCTCTCTCTCTAGCATAGTTGCTGCACTGGATGATGTTAGATTAGCTGACTTCGAAGCTTCTTCTCCCAAAAGTCTATGATTTTATCCATCCCAACACTAGCTGCAGTTACTGCCCCAGATAACTTCTCAGATTCCTCTTTTTCTTCATAGCAAATAGTTCCTGCGGCCCTCCCTCATTTCCTCTTTTAAAAACTCATTAATCACCTACATGATCCCTCTGGAGCCAACTTCAGGCTACTCTCAGATTTAGAGGCTTAAGTGGAACACCAGAGTCTAATAGAGGACAACTGAGGGCACTATATCAGATGCTCCTGTTTCTACGTGCCCACAGAACTCAGTCTTGTGTTTATATATGGCCCTGAGAAAAATGGCCCATGGTCAAAGTATGAAGTGTCTGAGGAAGAGTATAGTGTAGTGGTTAAGCGCACAGGCTCTGTGATCAGACAGCCTGTGATCACATACCAGCTCAGCACAGGACAAGTATGTAAATCCTCTGTGCTTCAGTTCTCCTAATAGGTAGGTGAAAGAGACAACATGAGTGAAGGACTTAAAAGACAGTGCTCCTACATAGTCAGTGCTCATTTTTTTTTTTTTTTTTTTTTTTGAGACAGAGTTTTGTTCTTGTTGCCCAGGCTGGAGTGCAATGACGTGATCTTGGCTCACCACAGCCTCTGCCTCCCGGATTCAAGCGATTCTCCTGCCTCAGTCTCCCAAGTAGCTGGGATTATAGGCATGAACCACCACACCCGGCTAATTTTGTGTTTTTCGTAGCGATGGGGTTTATCCATGTTGGTCAGGCTGATCTCAAACTCCCAACCTCAGGTGATCGGCCCGCCTCGGCTTCCCAAAGTGCTGGGATTACAGGCGTGAGCCACAACGCCCAACCCAGTGCTCAACTATTAAAGTCGGTGGTTTTTGAATTGAGAAGAAGGGATCTAATTTTCATTGCATGGCTCAACCAGAAGAAATACTGTGGCTAAAAAGGAGTGAACACATTGTAGGTTGTGCCTAACTTATAGCAAAACTGTTTCTACTTCACATTAGCCATCTGATCATGACAACCTCAAGACCTTCTCATTTTAGTCCTCTTAAGATCCTGTTGCTTGCTTCCCTCTCCTCACCTTCCTACCCAGCACCCACTGCTGACCTTCACCTGGCTATTTATAAAAGCCTGTCAAAGAACAGGTTATTGCAGACAGGCCCACAAAAAGATATGTGGAGTGACAGGCTTGTCTCCATGCTGCTCAAAGTCACCCTTGTGCAGTTTGCAAATAAACAACTTCTCTCCTGGAAGAAAGAACAAATAATTCATAATTGGCAATCTGCATAATGAGTGGTGCATCTATGCAAATATAACATTTGGAATAATCTATTAATATCTCAACTGTGATGTCTGTGGGCCACCACTTCCCATGCTAAAGAGCCAGAGCCAAATATTTTCTGACTTCTCTTGAGGTGAGAAGAGAGAATGACAAGCTGCTGTCTTCCTGGGGTTGCAATTAGATATCTGGAGACCACCAGAGTTAGAAGGGACTTCAGAAGCTGTTCAATCCCTCCTCCCATCCCTACCTCTCAGATTCAGGATGAGGAGTCAGAAATCCAGAGAGGCATAGAGCTTCCCAAGTTTATTGTGCTGTTAGAGGCAAAACTAAGATCACAAGCCAGTTATAGACTCCCAGCCTCAGCTGCTAAAAGCTTCAGTCGCCTATGTGGGATTGTACTCCCTCTTCTACCTCCCATCCTTCAGAGTTGAACTCCTTTTGCTGATCTGGACTTCTAACCTAGGGAACCAAATTCTAGGACTGCTAGAGGACATCCTCTATTTAAAACAGAAAAAAAAATTCTAGGACTGCAAGAAAAAGGATTAGGGGACTCAGACCAAAAGCTTCTGATCCCAAACAAGGTGGCCATTTGTGAGTTAAGCTAAGATACAACCCCAGGGTTGAGCTGAGCCCCTTTGCTCTGGAAGTAGAGAGAGTCTTGAACATACATACACACACATACACTTGAATAAGTAAAGCCTCAGATTTACAAGGTAATACTTAAACCACCTTTGCAAAATTATGACTGAGACAGTGAAAGAGATCTAATCTATCCAACTCCATCTTGCTTCTAACCTTTAAGCTGACCTTGTTCCTTCCTGGGTGTAGACTGAACTAACTTTGGGAGGAACTTAGTTTATACTTTAAAACAAAGACAATAACAGCCTTCCCAAAACAAACCTCCTTCTTGCCTGGAGACTAGACTGCCTTTGCAGAACTTACAAGTTAGCCACAAGATTAGAAATTATGGTTTAGGAGTCATGCAGCTGGAGGCTACAAGATTCTGACTCTCCCTAAACTGCTTCTAAGATTAGTGCTGAGATACTTTGCAGACCCTGCACTTGATAGATCAGCTGGCACCACCCAGATCAATAAACTGGCTCATCTGATGTTGTGGCCCCCACCCAGGAACTGACTCAATACAAGAGGACAGCTTCAACTTCCCATGACTTCATCTCCTACCTAACCAATTAGCACTCCTGGCTCACTGGCTTCCCCCCATCCACCAAGTTATCCTTAAAAACTCTGATTCCTGAAGGCTAGGGGAGACTGATTTGAGTAATAATGAAACTCCCATCTCCTGCACAGCCAGCTTTGCGTGAATTATTCTTTCTCTATTGCAATTCCCCTGCCTTGATAAATCGGCTCAGTCTAGGCAGCAAGTAAGGTGAACCCACTGGACTGTTACAAAATTACTACTACTGAACCACCAGCATTGAGGAAGTGCAGGACAGGCTCTGTGAGCAATCCATGACTATGTTCCCCCATCGCTATCCTTTTCATCCTTCTCTCTCCAGCCAATCCTAGGCAGCCTCACCACTTCCAATATGGTTCTTCTCCCCTTCCCTAGAGGGAACAGGGGCTCCCTGTGGCCACCCAAATAGCTAACAAGCAACAGTGCATGTCCATATGCCTGCTGGCCAGGACAGGCTGGGAAACTCTGGATGCGTACAGAGCAATCAGTTACTCAATCAGGCAGTTAACCATTGCCCAAGTTGGAAGAGTAGCAATGTGCATCTGGGAGGTTGGGCCACATCCTTGCATGGACATTAACAAGCCAGCCTTAAGTCCTTAATCTTTCTACAGGGCACATAGTTTCTTCACCTTGGTGCTTTTCTGGAGTTAACCTCACTTCTCAAATTCAATTAATAGCATCTCATCCTGCTCTAGATTATGCACACCACCATTTTACTTTGTACAATTTGTATTTTGCTGAGCTGTTTATATCTTTCTTGCAGCCTAAATTGTGAAGGTCCTGAGCCCCTTGCCCAGTGTCTGGCACAAATAAATGCTCAGCAAGTGTTTGAGAAATGACAGAATCAATAAATTCCGTCATAAGCCTCTCCAGACTTCAATGACCACATCAGGGAAATGAGGTACTTGGACTTTGTCAACTTAATTCTATGACTAAGATACTATTAAATACCTGCTGTGTGCTCAGATTCTGCTAAGGGTTACTGAGAACTAGGGGAAGTACAAAAACTGCCCCTAGGCCCCAGGAGTTTAGTTGGAAAGACAAACACACTCAGGAAAAAAAAAAACCATTTCAGGCTACTCTGGGTGGTTCTAACTGCGGATGCAACAAGGGTTCAGAGAAAAGAGAGATCACTGCCAGATGTGACATTTAGAGATGGTTCTCGATGGCTTTGAGATGGGCACAGGGTGGGGGCATCTCAAAAGGAGATGACTCTGTGAGCCAAGGCATGCTTTGAAGCTAGGCTTGTGTGCCAACCATCTGGGCATGGGAAATGATGACCCCTGGAGTGGCAGATGCTGATTGCTGATGGTCAATTCAATAGAGACTTTGTGACACTAGAGACTTTACTGGATTTTTGATTTTTTTTTCACTTGCTCATACTTTTCACCTCTTAGTTGCTACACACTTCTTCCTAAAAATAAATTATTGTCTCTGTCTCTCCTGTCTTAATAAAACACATTGTTAACCTTGCTGTCCTCTCCAAATGTTCCTTTACTTCCTATCCCCTTTAAAATGTGGCTTACATCACTGCCCCAATGCCTGAACGACCCATTGCCATCTGACTGCCTCTTCCACCATGTACTGATGCTGCTTTCTAAAGGTCATCAAAACACCTGCAATTGCCAAAATCGGAAGCCATTTCTCATTCCTGGTCCTGTGTGACCTCTGCTGCTGTTTGATCTAAATTAACCCTCAGCTTCCGTCTCTTGAAATGTCTCTTCTTGTTTCTGTGGTCTGCTCAGTGGTGACTTCTTTTATTTTTATTTTATTTATTTTTTATTTTTTTACTCTCTTCTTCTCTTCTTTTCCCCTAAACACGGATATTCCCTTAAATCTCCTGAGGATACCTATACTCAATCCCTTGATGGTTACATCTTTTCATAAAACATTGGCTTCTCTTCAGATGACTTTTAAATCCCCAGTATTAATCCCAACTCTTATCTGAAATTTGAGACACTGGCTTCCAGCTGCCAAATAAACTCTCAGCCTGGAATCCTATCAGCACCTGGAAACTAAAGTCTAAAACCTTGTGCTCCCCATTTGACCTCTACTTCACTCTTCCTCCTCCCGATTTCACTCATTTCTCCCTCTCCTTTTCTAACCACACTTACTTCAAAGATTAAGCATCAGAGGTTCTTCCTTCTCAGCATCTTGGATTCATCCCCCCTTCTATCCATTTCACTTGGTCACTTTGGTTTGGGTGTTTTCCACCTCTAAGACATCTGCATTGTCACTCTCACTTCCAATCTATCCCAAACTTCCAGATGCACTTTTTCTGTGCTGTAACTCTAATTGTTTTTCTTCTCTGGGTGAGAGCCTTCCATGATTCTCTATTAACTGCTAAACTTAAAATGAACCCTTGGTCTGGATATCCATATCCTATGGTCCCATCTTCCCACTTTACTTGCTACAGCTACCTACCAACCTCCCAGTTACAGGAATCCCTCCAAGGAAATCTCAGAAATTCCCATTTATGTGGCTTGTTTATCTGTCTTCCTAGAAAATCCTGCCCCAACAATCACCATAAAAAATGCACACATCTTTCAAAATTCTTGTGAAATTGCATTTCCTTCTTGAACCCAGAAACCAGTGTACTCTCTATCTCCTTGTTTCTCCCCTAAGGCACTTAGAGACTTTACTTTGAATTTATAGTTATTTATCTATGGACTCCAAACTACGGTAAGCTCTGAAGGCTTGGGACTGGGTCTTATTTATTTCTGAATTCTCTGGAGTATTTAGCATAGTGCCTTAAAGGCTCCTATTAAGAATTGAATTGAGTTGAACTGAACTGAATTGAATTACTGGTAAAGAGGTCTGAAGACAGCTCCTTTTATTGTAGTCTCCAGAGTAAAATCTTAGGAGAACTACTTCTTGAGAAGAATCTAGGAGCTGTTACAGCATAGTTAACATTTAGAATTGAGCTTGGATGGCCATCCCCTATCTCTACTGAAAATTGACCTCAAAAATTTCCAGAAGTAGTTTTTCCTTTACAGTTCTGAGATGACATGATAGAGGCAAGTGATTCAGCAGAAAGTGTTTTGGAGTTGGACATCAATTGTCCTGAATTCTAATTTGTTCTTTCATATGCCATCATATTAAAGGACCACATTTTACTAATGCTCCATAAGACTTAAAAAAATTAGATTTTGTTACCATTTCTGCTGTCATGTTTAAGGTTTTGATGGAACTCTATCAGGGGTGGGGGGTCATGTCTGTTTTATTTACCAAGGTATTCACAGGGCCTGCAACACATGAATGCTCAATGCATTTTGTTTCTGGTTGTTGCTGTTGTTGTTTTATATTTCAGGACAGGGTTTCACCATGTTGGCCAGGCTGGTCTAGAATTCCTGACCACAGGTGATCTGCCCACCTTGGCCTCCCAAAGTGCTGGGATTACAGGCATGAGCCACCACTCCCGGTCGCTCAATGCATTTTGATCAAATGAATCTTATGGTGAGAAGATATCTGACAAAAGAGCTAGTTAAATTAAATTAAAATCCAAGGTAGTGAATAAGCAAATGAAAAACACAACATAGAAAAGTGACTGCATATTATTAATTCTTGAATTCTCCACCCGACTTTCACTCTTACCCAAAGCCTAACAGTACCTGGAGTGACCTAACAGGACACATCAGAGATGGAACAACCGCAAGTGTCCTGGGGTACAAACCTTCAACCGACACACAATCTGCTCTCAAGTGTCCCTCACAAAATGTTCTCCAGGTTATACTTAAATTCCCTCAGGAATAATAAGCTTACTGCCATCTACATTGTTGGACAGCTTTCTATGTTAAAAAGGCAATTCCTATATTGGGCCAAAAGCTGGCTTCTTATAAATTCCACCCACTGGTCCTAATTCTGCTTCCAGTGTAACATAGTGAAAGTCTATTTTCTCTTCTGTGCGATGGCCTTTCCCATGTCTGAAGACAGCTATCAGATCTGCACCACATGGAACTATTCTCCAAGCTACCTCTCCCCACCCCCATTTCCTTAACCATTCCTCCTTTCACCTCGCTTCAAAACCACCCTTCAGAGTCATTACTCTTACCTGAATGCACACCACATATCCATGATCCTCTAAAAGGTTCCCAGATCTGGGTGAAATCCCTTTAAAATGCTCAGTCTGGAGAGTCACTTTCCACAGTGTGAATGAACCCCATCCACCTTTTAATGAAGCCTAAGAGTACATCAGATTTTGTGAAAGCTGAATCACTGTTGACTCACACCAAGTGTGTGATTACTTTAAACCTTCATGACCATTTTATATAAAATCCTACCCACTGAGTCTCCCACCTCTAATTTTGCTGTTATGTCAGAACTTGACCATGACCAAAAAGAATGTCATGCATATACTCCTTTTCATACATGGACCTGTAGAAGTACGGTTGATAAGGAAAGGAGTTCTTCCCTAAGCAGCTAAGGAACACCATGTAAATCACTTTCCATCCCACCTGCCAAATGGCACCGTAATGCCTGCCCCACCTTTCTTGCCACAGTAACGTAAGGCTCAGCTGGAATCATATGATTTGAAAGGATTTGAAAAATCAAAATAATGACTCAGATGGAAATTATTCAGATGATTCATTCTTCTTATACCCTAGTGCCTTTCAACTATCTCTTGATGGCACCACTACATTTTCTGGGCCTCTCTCTTATGGTGGTGGTGAGAGTGAGCCTTGTTTCTTTCCAGTGTGGTGTCCTGGAAAGAACCAGGGGCTAGATATCATAAGACCAACCCTTACTAATTGTGTGACCATGGAAATCCAGTTAACCTTACGGAAATTGTTGACAGCCTCTAGCCAAAGACCATCAAAAACATACCTGCAGTACACCTAGTTGGGTTTATTACTCTTTGTACTGATAGAGAGCACACACCATGAGAAAGTGTGGGCATCTGAGTAAGAGAATGCTAAAAGGAACCTATTACAGAATTTGGGCCTTAGTTTGGTGATTTGGGGGAGGGCCTAAGGAAATACAGGTTTGCTTAAGATTGAATGCTATCAGAAAGTAGAGACAAGTCTATGGTTAACAATCTCAATAAATTATTTCTATAGTGAGGATGAGAATAAATCTGCAACTAGTAAAAAAAGTAGAATGCCTTCGTTCTACCCAAGAGAGGAGGTGTTTGATGTATTAGAGTGGCACGGGGGTTTTGCTTTTGTCTATGTTTAGACCAAATTATGAAGTGGCTGTGCTTTGTCTCGTTTTGTCTGAGTCTTAGGGTGACCTAGCTGGAGGCTAGTGTGCCTTGAGATTGTTTATGTCCAATAGGAGAGTGACATGGCCTGGCTGTGAGTGCCAGACTAGCTTTTGGACATCAGAAGCTGCTCTTTTCTCTTTCTCAAAATCTATTTCACTACTTGTTGACCTTGAATCTCAGCTACCCCATCTAGAAAACAGAAATAACAACTCTTAGCCTTGTTGTCAGGGATCAACGTGGCAACACTTACGAAATGCTTTGTCAACTCTGAAGTTGTTTGATACATATGTAGCTGCCTTGTCCAGCTCTAGTCTCCAAGATCTAGATCTGTGGACTTTCTTGAATTTTCCTGGGCACCATTAGGCTGTCACCCTTAGAAGAGAAATCTCACCTATAGCTTCATAGCTTGAATCCTCCAAGGAAGCTGTTCTTGAACCCTTCTGATAAACCTGTCTCCACAGATGGAGCCAGCCAGTACTCTGCACCTGTTAGAGTGAATTACCTCCCCTACCAGCTAGAGCTGAGCTCTCTAGTAGGGCAGAATCTGGCAAGTCTGAATCCACCACCTCTCGCAATGCAGTCTGATAGTGATGACTGGCTTATATTTGGTTAATAAATAATTATAGACTCTGAGTTAAAATATCATGGGATATTAGATTTGGAAAACAAACATACACTTGACCAAACCTCTTATTTTATAGTTGAGCAAATTAAGGATCAGAAAGGGGACAATCTCCTAAACTTATTTTCTGTGGTCTCTTCACCACAGTGACCCCAAACTGCATAACCCACAAAGACACAGGGCTGAGTCTGATATAGTTCCTTTGCTTCTAGATCCCGACCTCAGCCGCTTGAGGACTTTTACACTTAAGTCCATATTTTCTTTCTTTCTTCTCCTATGTGTCTTAGGCATAGCTTTTGTTGTTCCAATTATATGGACTATAAGCTCCTCATAGAAACAGACTGACTGGGAACAAAATTTTTCTCAACTCAATTCAAGTAACATTTGGAAATAACACTTTTTTGTGTGTGCCAAACCTCTATCCACTCTGGGGGTAGAGGGGAGTGGCACCGGGTTTGAAAGGCCAAATAAGAGAGCCACAGCTAGCAAATGAGACATGGGGTTTTGTTGGGGACTTACATACAGGGGAGAGAGTCCAGTGGCAGCGAGCTGGACAGGAGAACCATCTTACATGCAGTCCAGTGGTAGCAGGCTGGACAGGAGAACTGCACCACCCAGGGACAACGGCCTAGGCTGAAAAACCACAACTGCTTGCAAAAGGCATACAGTTTACATAACTTTTTCACTTAGCACCCTCCCCCTAATAACCCCTACCTGGAAACCTTCATTCAATCCAATATTTGGGGCCTTGATCTCCTGTACAATTGTATTCTACAGGACAGAACAGGGGCTCAGATGATACTTATAGACAAGGAATGAATCTCTGGCTGGCTACTCCCAGATTCTCTAGCTCTGAACTCTCAGTACATACATTCTGTGCATCTGCCATATAGGGTCATTCTCAGAGTATGGTTAAGTTATTGCTATCAGGTGTGTTTACCATACAAACACTTGTGCTGGATGTTGGGAATATATATAGAGAGGAACTTAAGACACACTCTAGTTTTAAACAGCTCAGATTTTACAGAAAGTTGGTACATGGCAGAATCTATTGAGTAGTATAATGGAGGCTGAGGACAATGGGATTTTATTCTGCTTGAAAATATAGGGGAAGACTTCATGCAAAATAGGTATATATGTTAGCATTGGTCTACGAGACTTGGTCTGCAATACACTTAGCCACCATGTTATGCATCTCTGTTCTCCGTATTACTTAACTTTCTCCACCCCACTTTTGTTACCTGGAGACTAAGTGATTTCCTATCCTGGTTTGATTATAAAAAAGAATTCTATGCGCTTATGAATCAGAGTGAGTTTAAGGCTATCGTTATTCATCCCTGAAATAATTGTATCTTAGGCTGAATCTCTATAACGAACTTTAAAAACTTCTAGACACTTGGTAGGCACTTACTAAATACTTCTAATTGACACCAAGATCTTCAGATGTCTCTTTTCTACTTCACATAGCTGTTTTAAAAACAGCTGTAGATATCTATTTTTTCTATGACTGTGGCATTCATGGGCAGTATATGAAAAGGGAAGAGTTTACTTTCAAACTGCAGATAAAGTTTAAAATTATCTAGTCCAATAATAGTAAGTAGTTTTAATCTCAGAGAAAAGCTCTATTTGGTTGAAATTGGTTGTCTCCGATGCAGTGTTGAGAAGGATTCTGAGTGTTTTTCAGTGGGAATGAATGCTCTGCCATCTAACAGCAATCTGTGCTATGGGAACAGACTGCTTGGCTTTATTTGTGCTGCACATTAGCCTTCCCTGAGGCATTTCAACCGCTATATTTGACAGAAAAGCAAACTAAAAACCAGAGAAGAAAAATGACTTGCCTAAGATCACAGAATGAGTTAATGAGAAAAGCAGGACCAAATCCTGGGTCTCCTGATTCAAGTAGAGTACCTTTCCCATAATCCCATGTGGCTCCCAGAAGCACCAAAGAGATTCTGTGCAGTCGATGTGTGGAAAATGGAAGCAACTGACCTACTGTATACTAAAACAGCTCAGCTCCAGGTGGGAAACTTAGTGACCTTATGGAATCTCCTTCAGCTTAAGGCATTTCAAAACTCCATCCAGCCCATAGAATCACAGAGGCTGAGTTAAGATGGTCTTAAGCGATTACCCAGAGTAACCTACCCAGACCATAGAATCCCAGAGGCTGAGTTTAGATGGTCTTAGATATTACAAAGATCAACCACTCACCAGTGCAAGGTCTTGTCTGCAGGTTCCCTGATAGCCCTCCACAATATATTTATGCAGGCGAGATTTACATGTGTTAGGCTCTCACCTCCCTTCCCTTCTCTACTTCTCCCTTGTCTCCTGGGGCTCCTCTCACAAGCCTCCAGGTGTTCATAACCTTTTGGTGTTCTGGATCCAATTAGACCTGCCAGGCTTAATCTTACCCCAAGGTGTTCCATGTGTCACAGTTTCTAAACCACCATCCCAGTGGCATGTGCTAGGAGAGCAATCTGAAAAATAGCCTCGGGTGGCTGCCCTGGGCTCTGCTTGCCTGGGCTTCTTTATTTCCTCCACTTCTGAATTCACTGATTCTCTCCTCTCTCCTCCCTGCACCCTCAAGAAGCCCCTGACAGTAATGTGAGGTGAGAAGGATGAGTGAGGTTAATCTGAGATTCATTTGCAGGATGGATTTGAAGAGAAAGACCAATATAAAGGGTAAATCCCCAGAAAATGAACAAGTTTAGAGAGTCAAGGAAGGTCCTGGGTTGAGCAGAGGGGGAAGAGAATTGGTTTTCGATGCAAGACATGCTAGCATAGGCACTACACAGGAAAATAGAGATTGGAGGTAAATGGCATTTGTCTGAAAATGAGAGAGCTAGGACTAGAAGCCTTTGCACTTTCTCTTAAACCACTAGGACCTAACCCACTGCACTAAAAGGAAGAGTAAGAACAAATGAGGGGGCCACACATAACTTGTGCTCTGGCTGCTATGGTCTCACCTCCCGCAGCTGGTAATTTCACCTTCAAAGTAAATAGCAGCATGGCATTCTGGAAAACACCCTCTGTGGACAAGTCTGGGAATCCAAGAACAAATTCTCTTGCTGTAAAATGAAAGGGTCAGACCTTTGCTCCCTAAAGAGCTTCCTGGCTCTAAGATTTTGTAAGTTTCTCAGTAGGAATAAGCCCACCCACCTCATAAGGGAAATACTCCCCAATTTTGGGGGGGCTGCAGGGGACACCCCAAAGTCACCCCCAACCTGCCTTAGCCTGAATCTGAATGAAGGAAGGAATTTAGGATAGACTGTTAGGCACTGCTGCCCTCTGCTGGGTGGTATGTAGCCAACTACCACCCCCCCACCAAAATGTTCTGTCCTTCTCACCCCCCAC
This sequence comes from Cacajao melanocephalus, assembly GCA_963573385.1. NCBI lineage: Eukaryota > Metazoa > Chordata > Mammalia > Primates > Pitheciidae > Cacajao > Cacajao melanocephalus. Next base: position 55,731 of record CAUYLG010023401.1, on the reverse strand, counting down.
CCCCAAGCTGTCCAGGGGCTGCTCTCTTGTTGGCCCCACAATGTTGACCTGTCTTGCATCTGTTGCAAGTGGAAAACTACAAAAAAGCCTGAGGACCCGGGAGGGTATGTGTATGTGTGATTGTGGCGGGGAGATGGGAAGTGAGTGTAAATCCAAATAGCCAATTGCTGTCAATTAGGTGAAAGTTCTTCTATGACTTCAGTGAGACCTTAACCAAGGTCCCACTCAGCTGAAAACCACATACAGTTTCCAGCATGATGCAACCTTCAAGCAAAGATGAACAGGGAGCTTTTAAGCTTCTCCTGCCTTTTTTATCGATGAGCTAAAATGCAGAAACAGAATGGGAATAGTTGGATGTTAGGAGAACATCAGGATATTGTAATTGTTCTCCTCAGAGATGAAATGGGAAACGGAAAAACATCTGCACACTGAAATCTGCTCCGATGCACTAAGTGGGCCAAGAAAACCTGCAGCCGAGAAGTGGGGCTGATTTACTGCTCTAATCACCAGCATCCAATCTGAAGCCAGACATTATCTTAAAGTACACACCACTTCCAGGTGGCGTGCAGCAAATGTTTGATTAGCACTACTAAATTCCCTGCAACTTGATAACGCTTTCAAGCATGCAGGAATCGCAGGGCTCCATGCTAAGGGATCTGGGCTGCTGCAAGCTCCACAGCAAGGTGTTCCCTTCTGGGTCACGACCTTCCTAAGAAACACACCTCAGTCCTTCTTCCCAGGGTGCTGAGATACAGGTTCAAATCAGCAGAAAACAGAACTGAGCAGGGGAGAGGGGAGATGGATTTAGTAAATGAAAACGAACAATGTTTTTGCTAGTGACGCTTGAAAACACAATAAAGGGAGAGTGGGAGATTAGAAAAACCCATCTAATAGTCAGTATGTGTCAGGTGCTGAATATTTTATATCTCACTAATCCTCCCATATCAGTACATGGTTGCCACCACTATCTTCCTATTCTGCAGATTAAAGAACTGAGGTTTCAGTGACTTGTTCAAGATGTCTCAGCAAGAAAATTATGATTGTATGATTTAAATTGGACTGACATTGATGAGGACTGACTTAAAGACCTTCAAAGTACACAGTCTGAAAGAATTGGGGTTCAAATGAGGCATTACAGATGTTAGGGTGTTCCAGGGGTTGTGTAGAAAAATACGAGAAAACATAAGGCAGTTGATGGCATCAGAAAAGATGGAAATAAAACGGGCTTGAAGCAGCTGAAGTTTTCACTGAGCCCCCGCCCTGTCCTCACGGTAGGGTTAAGGACTGTGGGTAAAGCAGAAAGTACAGTGACTGACCACAGGAGCTTAGGGTCTATTTGAAGGTTGTTTGGGCCAGAAATGAGAGATGCTATAGGGCATCTATAAGGATGATTCAAATCAGAGAGAAAAGCATAAGCCAAGTTATGGACGTGAAAGTGATGGTGGTGAGTTATTCTGGGGTAAATGAGGAGTCCCAGATGAGAAGCTACATCTGTCTAGCTGGAGTTGGTTCAAAAATTGCACCTGGAATCTACTTCTGGCTGGCTTTTAAAACCCAAACTGAAAGGTCAAATGTCTCATGGAAATTTCATTTCTAAAACCCATAGATAGAGAAGGCCAGGCCAGCATGAGGAACTCAGTTTTTGTGGCTTTGGGAGCTAGAACTCTGTTTTCTGAAGTATCTTCTAGAACTCAAAGACCTCTGGAGGGTCTTGCAAAAGCCAAAGCCAATCATAAGCTTGTCGTCTGAAGGCACACGGCGCCCCCTAATGGACCAAAGCATTCCCTCCATACCTGGATTCTCTGTTCTTCCTCCACTATGGCTCACCTGGCTGGGTACCATCCTGAAAAGATGTGCTTCCTGCCCCATGGTTGTGGGCAGAGCTGCATTAGCAGATAAACTGAGTCCTGCTAACACATAGCCCAGACTCCTCCTCCACTCAACAGGTGCCAAGTTGCTTGCTTTCAGAATTAGAACAACACCATGGTTGAGAGCATAGATTTTGGGGCCAGGCCGGAATTCGAGCTTCTACAGTAGTACCAACTGACCGTGGGACCTCAAACTGTTATTTAACCTCCCAAAGCCTTGGTTTCCTCAGCTGTAGAATTGAGATGCTGATAGTATCTACCTCCCAGGGGTATTGTGAAGGTGGATGTTGATGATTTGTGTAAACCACTTAGCACACAACCAGGCACATGGTGAGCATAGGCAGTAAATGGCAGCTTGTTATTATTAGTATAATTGTGATTCAATCTGAATTACTCGCTATGACACTTTATGAATATTAACTTTCTCTCCCTCTAGACCTTGGCTTAAGCTGTTTGTGGCGTATTCTTTTCTGAGTTCCTATTTTTCTCTAAACTGGGCTCAGCCCAGTTGCTACTACTTCCATGGGGCCTTCACCAATATTCTAGCCATTGAGGAAATCTCTCTCTATAAAAATTTTGCTGTATCTCCCTTACAAATTCCTTATGTTACAACCATGTATGCCCATCTCTTTTATCCGTCTTAAAAGGGTAAGCTGCTTATGTCAGTCAATAGGCAAGTTTCTGCTATAGCATCAAGCAACCCCAAATTTCTTTTTTTTTTGAAATGGAGTCTTGCTGTCTTGCCCAGGCTGGAGTGCAGTAGCGTGATCTCATCTCACTGCAACCTCTGCCTTCCAGGTTCAAGCGATTCTTCTGCTTCCGCCTTCTAAGTAGCGGAACTACAGGCATGTGCCACCATACCCAGCTAATGTTTTGTATTTTTAGTAGAGACGGGGTTTCACTGTGTTAGTCAGAATGGTCTTGATCTCCTGACATTGTGATCCACCCACCTTGGCCTCCCAAAGTACTGGGATTACAGGCGTGAGCCACCACACCCAGCCGGAAACCCCAAATTTCAAAGTATTTAACCCACAACTTGCCACAACTGCTCATCCAGAACTAGTCCTATGCCCTGCCCCCAAAACAAGGAGGCAGCAAATGCCACCCTCTCACATCACCATGTCACTCCCACAAGTAAGGAGAAACAGATATTGGTGAGAATGATGACTACTACACTCTGGTAAGCAAGGGTGGTCTCTAATTCTAAGTCTCCCTAGCATAGGCTGTCAATGCACAGTAGAAATCTTTGGTGAATACTGTGCATACACCATCAATGAACAGTAGAATAACTTTGGTGAATAACTGAATGAATATATTAGTTCACAATCATGTTATCTCTCTCAATTGATATTGTATCTTGAAATACATATCCATTTCAAAAATTTCTTAATGACTGCTAGTAGAAATTTCAGGTATCCTCAGGGCAAGTCAGAAGGGATGGCTTTGGGGACAGGGTAGAACTTTATTTCTCTCATGTCCATATCACGTGTTTTTGAATGCAGAAAGTTTTATGAGCTATTATGACAATCAATAACTGAGAAGGATTATTTGCCTTCAGGAAACTGACTCACACGCTAAACAGCATTTACACGTAAAACAGCTGGAAGAAAATCTGAGGCTATTTGTCAAAACTTCATGAAAGCGGGTATATGCTTTGTCCATAGGACACACTGAAAAGTAGGAGAATCCCTCATGAGGTCAGGCTATGTGCAAAGAGGTCATTTTTGAGGTCAGGTTATGTGCAAAGGAGGTCATTTTTGGGATGGGGTTATATGCAAAGGAAGTCATTTTTAAAAGGCAGTATACAGCTTGGGAAGGCTCAAAGGAGGATGAAGTTGTGGATTATCTAAACTCACCTTCCTCATATCTTAAAGAAACCGCAAACCTAAAATGAAGCCTTGCTTTACTAGGGATGGGAAACAATTTCACTCCTCAGCTCTCGACAGCAAGAGCTGTTATAATAAGACAGGGAATAGGCTGATTAGATAGCATCTTCTATTCCTTCCTGATATCTGGGACTATTTTTGACCTGTTCCTTTCAATGCCCCAAGATTGTGAATAGCTGGGGTTGAAGATTTTTATATATTGAGATGCAGAATCTCTAATCCTTTCTCTCTGCCACTTTCCCATTATATTCACCAAGAGAACACTTAAGAATAGGAATTCTTCTTTTTTTCTTTCTTTCACTCTTTCTTTCTTTCTTCTTTTCTCTCTTTTTCTTTCTTTCAAAAAAAAAAAGAATAGGAATTCTACTCCGTGTTTCTCATCCAAGATACCAGCTAGACAGAAGGGCATATTGGCATTTGCATGGAGAAGAGGTATAAACTCTTCACAAACTCCTCAGTGTGACCTATGAAGACAGAAGGTCACTAAAGGCCACAGGTGTACACAAATATGTATTTGTGAGTGATAGGATGATAAAGCAAAGGAATTATTATGCATCCGAATGTGGGTTGGCTTCTTCAAAGAAGACATGTTGATGTGCTAGCATCTAGTGAAGATATTAAAATATTGAATAAATAATTACAGGAAAATAGAAGTTAAATATTCATATATAAATATGTACATATAAATAGAGACAGTAATCTGGCATGGATGAGAGTGAGCATTAATCCTTTGAGAGGCAAAACCTTTTGATTTCAAATCATTTTGAAGGAAATTTTCATAAAATGTATGATACCTGTGCAAGGCCTGGTATGTAGAGAAAACTGACCATCTTGAAACTATGTGCTGGTGACAAAAAGCATCTTTCTGAGCAGCTATTGGGCTGGCTATGGAAGCTCACAGCTTGAGTGATGGAGTGGAATGTATGCTAACCACAAGACAAGTTTGCAACTTGTTTTCCTGACTAAATTTGCTTTTTCGTTTGATGCTTTATAATTTTTCTATCTCATAAATATGGGCTACAGAATCCATCTACATCCTTTTTTGAGCCATATGACATAGCTCTCTCTCTCCAAAAGTAATGGTCAATCCAGTGATCAAATGAAGCTTTTCCAAAAGGATTGTCTCATTATTCATCAAATGATACTGTTTTCTCATATTCGGGGACTGATCATTCTTGCAGCATAGAAAGCATTATTCTTACAGTTACTTCAGGCTCCCAAATCAACCTCAACCAGCATGCTCTCTTTCTTGGGTTAAGTTAATAGGTTAAAAAGTGTGACCTTTTAGGAATTTTCTACCAAAGGTCTCTTAAAGAGTTGTTCAACTAAAGAGCTAAAAGGTGCTTTACAGTTGAGAGTATTTGCTTGCAGGTGCCAGGGGCAATACAGGCTTAGGCAAAATAAGAAAATGGTTAAAGTTTGCCATGAACCTAATGGGTCTCTCCACCATACTTCTCTCCTCTTGTTCCACAGTCACCCCCATTCCAAAATGTCTGTGAATTAAATCCCACACCCACTGTAAGGAGTAAAAACGCTGGCTCTGCAATTGTGATGGATATCCAGACTTTAAACTTCAAGAAGGTAATTGTAGCACGTAAAAGTCCCATTGGGATATCTCTGTACCTTCCTCCTTCCTCTCAATTTTGCTAAAATGAAACCTAAAACTGCTCTAAAAATATAAAGTTTTTTTTTTAATCTCATTGGTATTTGGGGGAGAATTTGAGAGGATGAAAAGGCTTTGCTATGGGCCCTGGAACTGCAGAACATAGGGAGTGCTTATGCTGCATGCACACAAGGCTGCAGACATGACAGAGATTGACATGAGCATTGGTAGAAAACCAAGTTCTGGGACTGGCTCTGATATCCAGATGATGTCCAGGTGGTACCAACAGGAGATCTTCATTTGTCTCGCTTCCTCTGGTCCTGCACTCCATCTCGTCACTGGGCTTCATGAAGCCACCAGTGAACCATCTCAGGAGTATCTAATCACTTCTTTAGTGCTTATAGGTCTCCAAGAATGGGATACTCAGGGTAAACTGAGTGATCTTCCCATCTGCTAAGCTTCATGGTAGAAATGGTGCTCCACGGTGCTGTTCACCAGTACTGTCTGCCCTTCACCCTAGTAGGTGAATTCATTTATTTATCATTAAGCAAATGTTCAGTGAGCACCTAATGAATACCAGATACTGCTCTGGTAGTGAACGGAGATGCAAAAATCCTATCCTAATGGAGCTTATATTTTATTATCTGAAAGAGAGAATAATAAAAGCTGCTCACATGAGATAGGGTATATATAAAGTGTTAGGAGGTGAGTGTGAATAGGGAAGAGGTACAATTTCAGATGGGATAGTCAGGTCTGGAAGATCTAAAGGAAATGACCACAATTGCTACTTGTCATGGAATGGCTGCTGGAGCCAGGCACCAAGCTGAGCACCTTTCACCCAGATTGTATAATGCTCGCAATAACCAGGTGAGACACTCAATATGGTTATGCCCATCTTCGAGATGAGGTAAGCAATGTCCAGAGAAGTTTAATAACTTGTCCTGGGACACACAGAAAGTAATGAAAGCAGAATCAAAACTTCAGAATCCTCACCACTGTGCTGCATCACCTCCTCAGAGTGAGCAAAGTGAAAGACACTCAAGCTACCCAAGGCCACTGTGGCCCCCAGAGAACCTCAGGACAGCTGCTGGGCTTCCACCAACACACATGCTTCTCCCCTATGCTTACCTGGTTTTTTACTCTGTAACGGTTTGATTTTGTTTGATCTATGTGAGTTCTCCCTGCTAAATATTTGAAAGGAGGAGAAGTTTAAAAACATAGTCAACTAAGCACATGGAATACTTGGGCCAATGAGTTTCATTGCCTCACAGCACAGCATGGTAATCAGTGCACATAATATTCACCCAGACTTCACCATAAAATGTCAGATTACATTTAATAGCTCTGTTTACAATAGGTCAGAATATAATAACATATTTTTAAAAGATTTTTAGCCAAAATGGCTATTTGCTTTAGGTGGTATATCATGCTTGCATAAAGATTTCACTTATCTAAAACTGTGAAATAAGCTATCATTTTGTGTAACTATATACTTTATATCTGAACATTTACATGTATGTACCTACATTTAGTGCAAAAATATGTCATTTTTAAATCTCACTTTGAAATAAAAATACATATACAATTAGAAAGTCCAATCTTTATTTAAATTGTTAGAATTAACTTGTATTCTTTTTTTTTTTTTAAATATGAAACGCTTCTCGAATTTGCATGTCATCCTTGCGCAGGGGCCATGCTAATCTTCTCTGTATCGTTCCAATTTTAGTATATGTGCTGCCGAAGTGAGCAGTTAACTTGTATTCTTTTAAGATCACATTTGTTTTCTAATAATGTAAATCAATCTGTATTCTTTTTAACAAAGTGATACATTGTTAATAAGTGAAGATAAAGCATGAAAGATTTTCTTTCATAAGCTCCTTCAGCATTCTTTCTCCGAAAAAAAAAAAAAAAAAGACTGGAATCCCCTCCACTCTCAATGTCTCCCTTATACCTTATGTGATTGTATTGTTTAATGTTAATTTTATCTGTTAATATGGTTTTAGAGCTAACTTCATACATATGATCACAACCAGTATTTCAGATGACTATACATTTTATATCTGAGTAAGTGATTGACCTCAGAGTGTAGGTTGGTGGACCACTATGAAGATGGAGAAAAGTCTCCAGTAGACTTGGTCATTGTTCTGGTAGTAAACAGAAAGACAAAAAGCTTATTCCTATCGAGCTTATGTTTTATTATCTAAGAGAGAATAAAAATAAAAGATGCATGAATAAAATAGGGTATATGTATATAAAATGTTGGGAGGTGAGTGTGAATAGGGAAGTGATGCAACTATAAAGAGTCCGGGAAGACCCAAACTCCTAAACATGCCTCGTTCCCGTCTGTCAATCCGTGCCTGAATTTTTGCCAGTGGTTGATTCATCCCCTTGATCAAAGCCTTGTCCTCTCAAGCACAAATTTATAAAATGTATGCACTCCTGGGAGACATGATACATCCGTTGCTTCAATAAGAAAACATGTGCCAGTTCATTTTTTGCCAAAGAAAGAATCGTGACAACAGATTACCTCTGTGCATCATGGAAACCCAAAGTCTGACACATGGAAATACTCAAAAATTTTTGAAAGATCACTATCCCAAGAAGGTGAGAGGGAGCTGGAAGATCTTGGGAGCAGCACAAGCACTAGGAGTGGACCCGGTTCATCCACTCTGGCTCAGCCTTCTCCAAATAGCATGAGGAGCACCTTCTTGCTCTACCCTACTCCTTCTTGGATAGCTCTGGCCTGCTTTGCAGGCTGGATGCACAACAATTACCATTTTTCTACCAGTGACTTATATCCTTTTCAGAGCAGCAGCCAATGCTCACTGCGTTCTCACTATGGGACACACATATGGGACTCCGATCCTCTGAAATCCTCCCCAGATTCCTCTATGGTATCATCATCCTTACTTTATGGAAGAAAACAGAGACCTGAGTCATGATCATTAGTAAGTGATGGAGATAGGATCCAGATTCAAGTCTAAATGGCTCCAAGGTCCTAGCCCCTCTCCACTCTGTCTCTCAGATGATCTGAATTCATTCAGGTTTGCCCTCTTAGGGCAACTCAGGATTTTATTTGCCTTCTTAAAGAAACCAGAAATATTATGTACATTTATTACTTTTCTGTACTGTGATGCAATGATACTTTCATTAGCCCAAGTATTACATGGGACTAATCAATTGTTTGCAAAATTAAATTCTTTCAATCCTCAACTCTACTTTTTTCTCGTTGTTCTCTTGTATATCAAGCTGTCAGCAGTCACTTTGAACTGCCATCGGTTCACTACTTTGGACATCCTTATGCCCTCTTAATGGCCTTTATATAATCTGTTAGGGTGCTGGAAACCACAGAATCATGCTCCTTAAAATTGTATATAAATTGAAAATAAAAAGACTGAATCCAGTCATCAGGCTTCACACAAATAATATGTGAAATTTGTAGCATTCTTTGCAACTGTTTTGGTTACTTTAAATTTGGAGTCACAGACTATAAAACTTAGAAATTACTTTTAAGAAATTGTCTATTTTTTAAAATAGTGGCCATCCATCCTAAGAGGTGTCAGTGCTGTGGTTTTGATTTGCATTTCCCTGATGATTAGTGATACATATTGGCTATTTCTATGTCGTCTTTGGAGAAATGTCCATTCAAGGCTTTTGCCCATTTTTTAATCTAGTTATTTGTTTTTTTGTTGTTGTTGCTGAGCTGTAGGAGTTTCTTATGTATTTTTGATCCTAACTTCTTCTTATATATATGGCTTGCAAATATTTTCTCCTATATTGTGGGCTGCTTTTTCACTCTGTTGATTGTTTACTTTGCTGAAATTGGAACTCTTGTGCACTATTGGTAGGAATGTAAAATGGTATGTAGGCTCCTCAGAAAATTTAAAATAGTCCTACCCTATGATCCAGCAATCACACTTCTGGGTACTTACCAAAAAGAATTAAAATCAGACAGGTATTGACCAAAAATAATTGAAATCAGGATCTTGAAAAGATATTTTTACTCCCATATTTATTGCAACATTATTCACAACAGCCAAGAGATGGAAACAACCTAAATGTCCATCAATGAATGAATGGATTTTTGAAAAGTGTTATGTACATACAATGGAATATTATTTTGTCTTAAAAAAGTAGAAAATCCTGTCATAGGCTATAATATGAATGAGCTTTATAGACATGCTAAATGAAAGGAGCCAGTCACAGAAGGACGAATATTATGTGATTCCATTTATGTGAGTTATCTAAAGTAGTCAAACTCAGAGAAGCAGAAAGAAGAATGGTGGTTGTCAGAGGCTGGAGGAAGCCTCCAATTGGAGGCTGAGTAGAATGGGAGTTGCTGTTTAATGGGTATGGAATGTCAGTCATGCAAGTAGAAAAAGTTCTGGAGATCTGCTGCACAACAAGGTGCATGTAGTCAGCAAAACTGTTCTGTACACTGACAAATTTGTTAAGAAAGTAGATTTCTTAATATGTGGGGTTGTTTTTACCACATAATAAAAAAGAAAGCAATTGTCTAATCCAGCCCTTTTTTTTTCTTTTTCTTTCTTTCTTTTTTTTTTTTTTTTTTTTTGCAGATGAAAAAAATTGAGAGTTAAAAGGTGGCTTTCTGAGGTCAAAAAGCCAGTTAGGGAAAAACAACTGACTTTACTCACCCACTCAGAGCCCTGCCCCTACTGTGTGCCAGGACTGCCATCTCATTATGTCCCTATAAATCTTCTTTCCAAGCTAAATATTTTTTCTTTGGGTTAGCCCTCTCAACAACAGGTCATGAGGGATAGGCTTTTCAGATCTCTTTTCACCCTAACTATTCTCTCTGCCCTCATCCGTATAAACACTCTTTGCTCAGGCCCTTCTTTGGGAAGGACTCTTAGCACCAAACACATTGTTCTAGATGTGATCAAATCAATGCAATGGTCTTCATCTTTGCCTGAATACTATACTATTAATTGCAGGGGCTAAGGGACTATATGGTGTTTGGCTAGCATATCCCACAACTGTAGTATAAAACCTTTCTGGTCAAATAAATCATTCTTAATCCTTTTTTCATTTAACTTCTGGCAAATCAGTTTGTCCACGTTCCAGCTGAGCAGTTTTCTTTTTACCTGAGTTCAGATATTTATGTTTATCCTCATTCAAATGTATATTGTTTTTTGTTCATCTGTGTCATATACTAAGAACTATTTGCCATCCAATAGCTAGTCTTCCCAGATCTGTGTGACCCTACAGTCCTTTCTATGACTTCATACAAGTTATTGGTAAAATAAAACTGCTAAGCATGTCCAGGGAAGAGTCCTGTGGAACTCTTCTAGAGACTTTTCTCCATCTTTATAATAGTCCATTAATGTGTACTCCAATGTCAATCATTTACTCAGATACATATTCACCCAACTATACTATCATCCACATTGCTCCTCTGCTTGTCAACACATACTTAAAAATGTCAAAATTCTTCCCCTTTTCTGTCACTTTCTATGATTTTTTTTATTTTGGTAGTTTTCCCATTGATTTGTTTCTTTAGTTGTAGAGGTAGTAGAGTGTGAAGGTAAAGAATACAGCTTGGGAGTTGACTTGATTTTTTTTCCTTCTTTTCCTCTTCTTTTTAACTTTTTATTTTAGGTTTGGAGGTACATGTGAAGGTTTGTTACATAGGTAAACTCATGTCATGCGGGTTTGTTGTGTAGATTATTCTATCACCCAGGCATTAAGCCTAGCACCCAATAATTGTCTTTTCTGTTCCTCTCCCTCCTCCCACCCTTCACCCTCAAGTAGACCCCAGTGTCTGTTGTTCCCTTTGTACTCATGAGTTCTCATCACTAGCCCCCACTTATAAGTGATAAACGTAATATTAGGTTTTCTGTTCCTGCCTTAGTTTGCTAAATATAATAGCCTCCAGCTCCACCCATGTTTACACAAAAGACATGATCTCATTCTTTTTATGATCACATAGTATTCCTTGGTGTTTTTATACCACATTTTCTTTATCCAATCTGTCATTGACGGACATTTAGGTTAATTCCATGTCTTTGCTACTGTGAATAGTGCAGCAATGAAACATATATGTGCATGGGACTTTATGGTAGAATGATTTATATTACTCTGGTATATAAACAGTAGTGGGATTGCTGGGTTGAGTGGTAGTTCTGCTTGTAGCTCTTTGAGGAATTGCCATACTGCTTTCCACAATGCTTGAACTAATATATACTCCCACCAATACCATATAAGTGTTCCCTTTTCTCCACAACCTTGCCAACATCTGTGATTTTTTTGAGTTATTAATAATAGGCATTCTAACTTGTGTGAGATGGTTTCTCATTGTGGTTTTGACTTGCATTTATCTAATGCTCAGTGATGTTGAGTTTTTTTTTTTCCCCATATGCTCATTGGCTGCATGTATGTCTTCCTTTGAAAATTGTCTGTTCATGTCTTTTGCCCACTTTTTAATGAGACTGTTTGTTTTTCTCTTGTAAATTTGTTTAGTTCCTTATAGATAGTGGATATTAGGTCTTTGTCAGATGCATAGTTTGCAAATATTTTCTCCCATTCTGTAGGTCGTCTGTTTATGCTGTTGATAGTTTCTTTGGCTGTGCAGAAGCTCTTAAATTTAATTAGATCCCTCTAATCATTTTTTGCTTTTGTTGCAATTGCTTTTGGAGTCCACCTGCTGTATTTGAATCCTGGCTCTGCCACTTACTAGCTATGGAAACTTGAGCAAAATAATGAATCTCTCTAAGTCACACTTTCCACATTAGAGATAACAATAGTACCTACCTTTTCAAAGAGATATTGAGAAAATTGAATGAATTAATCTATGTAAAAAACTTAGTTCAGTGCCCATCCCATAATAGGCCCTCAAGTATGAGTGATGACGTCATTATGATATAAATAAATCATGTAACTGCCAGTTTACATCATTTTTTTGGCATTAATCCTAGCAAGGAGGTTAGGAAGTAATATTTATTGAGGGCCAACTGTAATATAATCTCAGTTAATTTTTACAAAACAAGTTGATATTTATGCATATAAATCATTTTGTATATAGGAAAACTGAGACTTACAGGGATTAAATGAATGAAAGGCTCACACAACTTTAACATAACAGAACGAGGATTCTCGTGGTGTTCTTTCTGAGTCTAAAGCTCTTGTCCTTTTCATCAACTTCTCTTCTTTTTCTCTGCATTGAGTGTGTGGCTGAGATCAAGGATAGATATTAATTTCCTACCAAAATCAAACAATGAAAGCTGAGATTCCTGAGGGAAACAAGACAGCAGCACTATTTCTAGGCTGTATCAGGGGTCAGATGAGGTTATTATCAGAAAACAGCAGGGATTGGGCAGGCAGAGGTTTTGCATGAAACAATAGTAAAATCAAAAGAATTGAAAGGAGGGATTCAGAGGGATATTTGTATACCGGTGTTCATGGCAGCATTATTCACAATAGATAAAGGGTAGAAACAACCCAAATGTTCAATGATAGATGAATGGATAAACACGTTGTGATACACACACACACACACACACACACACACACACCCCAAAATAGTATTCAGCCACAAAAAGGAATGAAACTCTGACACATGCTACAACTTGGATGAACCTTGAGGACATTATGCTGAGTGAAATAAGCCAGTCAATCCCAAAAGGACAAGTGCTATATATGATTCATTGTCTCTCCACCCAACCAGCTTAGGGCACTTAGAGCACTCAAACTCATAGAGACAGAAAGTTGGAATGGTGGTTGGCAGAAGCTGAAAGTTGAGAGAGAGAATAAATAGTTACTGTTCAATGTTTACAGACTTTCAGTTTAGGATGCTGAAGCAGTTTCAGAGATATGTGGTAGTAATGATTGCACAACAATGTGTATACACTTTATGTCATTGAATGAACATTTAAACGTGATCAAAATGGTAAATTAAGTGTTTTTTACCAAGATGAAAAATACTTAGCCCAAAAAGAAATAGTATAATGACAGTTATTGGGTGCTAAGTCTCATCTCATTTCATCCTCACAGCAATCTCAAAAAGTAAATTCTATTGTCCCCAATTTTTGATGAGAACACTGAGGCAGAAAAAAGTTAAGAAACTAATATAGATTTATACAGATGGTAAGAGCTGGAGTCAGAATTTGAACCCATGCAGTCTGGCTTCTGAGTTTCTGCTACACCTAGTAAAGCAAACTATCATTCCAGATTCTAAAGAGAACCTCAGACTTTAGGCAACTGGGCACATTTCTTGGGCCATAGTTGAGGTGCTCCAAGAGGTAAATTTGCAGTCCTGAGCCTGAGATTGTGGGCACCTGAGCTCAAAGAAGGAAGGCAGCCCTAGAAGCCACCGCCACACTTCTCTAAGAGGCAGGGCTTTAAGTTTGTCTCCAGTTCTGAATGCCTTCCCATTATAAATATTCCAGATGTGGGTAATCTAGCTGGGGTCCATTGACAAGAAGGCCATGTGGGTGAGATGCCACTTCCTTGCCTTCTGCTTGGCACACAAGAACCTGGGAAATTTCCTGGTGGTGGCTGATATTTTTCCATTTCATTATTCTGTTTGATAGGATTGTAGGGGTAGAAGAAAGAATATATATTATGGTGGGATTTTTTTCCATTTGTATCTATTTTTTTTCTACTTTTTCAGATGTTTCTTCTATTTGCTGCCACCCACACACTCCCAACCACACAGGAGGACAACTGGTGAGATTACATTTGGAGTTAAAAGGGTTCTGATTATGCTACTATTCCTGGAGGGGAATTTGCAAATAAGAGTTAGTACCAAAAGCCAGTGACAAAGCTGCCCCATCAGCCTCCTCTTCCCTCTTCTTCTTCCTCATCCTCATCACAGTTAGCTGAGCCCCAGAGGTCCTGCAGATGTGAGTCAACTGTCTTACTCCTACCCATGGCCACCGTCAGTTGTAATTTGTGTTGCAAGGAACTTGTCACTGGCAATTGTTAAAGCATGGAAGTTTAGATTATACTTTTTGTAATGTAATATTATTTGAAACAAGTTTAAACTTAAAAAAAATTGGCAAAAACAGGACAAGGACAAGGAGTGTAGGAGCCTACACTCCTCACACGGAGACCCTGATCAAGTTACACCAAATGCCCCATTGGTATTTTTTATAGCAAAAGGGACCAATTCAGAATTATGGATTGTAGTCAGCTGTCACATCTCTCTGATTTCCCTCAATCTCGAACAGTCCTTCACTCTTTACTTTAGTCTCCTATTCTTGATGTTTTTTTAATGATTATAAGGCAGTCATTTTGTAGACTATCCCTTAACTTGGGTTGATCCAATCATTTCTCATAATTAGACCCAGGTTGTGCATTTCAGTCAGGAATATCCCAAAAGTAATGCTGTCTTCTTCTTATTGGTATTCTCTTAGGTGGCAAGAAATATTACTTTGTCCCATTCAGGATAATAATAACTTTGATCACTTGATTTAGGTGGTATCTTTCAGTTTCTCCACTTATATTACTTTTCCCTTTTGCATTTAACAAATATTTTCTGTGGAAATACTTTGAGATCTCTTCCATTACCCCCACTGTCACATGCTAGTTTTATTATCCATCAATGTTTCTTGCCTGAGTTAATTATTATTATGATGGTTGCCAAATGGTGATTTTTAAAATTCCATTATTCCTTCTACATTTATTAGTTGTCATTCTGCTATGGGGAAGAGCCTTATTTTCTTCCCATGTTTGTAATTTATTTGTTTGTTTATATCAAGGCTTACTCATGGATTTCCATTTTATTCAATGAATCATAACTTATTTCTAACATTATTTGTTTTGATGCTTGGACTTGTCCTAGATTTGGCCAGAAGGAGCCCCTTTGAACTGGTTCCCGTGTCCTTTGCATCTGGCTGTCTCATTCTTTAAGTAATTTATTTGAATTGTACTTTCTCTACCCTAGCTATGTAGTCAGCCATTTCCTAAGGATCCCTTGGTCTTTTCAGTGAACAAGGGCCTTTAGAAGCTAAGATCCAGGTGGTAGGTGTACTCAGATCTTCTAGGGTGTTGCTGCTTGGAAGATCTCAGTTGAGTGAGCTCACAGCTCACTCATCATTTCTGTGAAGTCTTCATTAAAATACCACCTTACGAGGCCTTTCCTGTTTACCCTATTTAAAATTACAACCTCTGACATCATCCCTCACCACAGTACATCTCTCTTCCCAGCTTTAATTTCTTTCTATCACTGTCAATCTATAATGCTATGAATATTTTTATATATTTACTTTATTATGCTTCCCCACCCAAAAAAAAATAGGTATCATGAGGGTAGGCACTGTTTTAGGTGACCTAAACAAATGAAAATCCTTGTCCTCATTAATGAATGTGAAAGAAAACATAGAAATTACCCAAGAAAAAGTGAAGGGGGAGTATGCATAATGGCCCTAAGATGAAGAATGCCACAGCCATGCAGAAAATGTCAGGAGGCTGAGGCTGATGGCTGAGGATGGGAGAGTGGTGGAAATGAGGGCAGAGCTTTGAAGCTCAGCAAAAGAATTTGGTGCATTTCATTTTAAGTGCAACAGGAAGCCCCTGTAGGATTACAGATACAGGAATGGCCCAATCTATCTTATGTTTTTCAAAGATTGCACTGTTTACTAAATGGAGAAACAATTATTTGGGGCAAAAATTTTAGTAGGGATACTTACACAAAGGTTTTAGTGGCCTGAGAGGGATTGGATGAACTATGGTGGTGGCAGTAATATAATGGTAGAAGATTTAGGAAATATTTTGGAGACAGACACACTAAAACCACTGGTGATACATTAGATATGATGGGTGAGGAAGAGGTATGTGTCAGTAATCATCCCCAGATTATAGTTTAAATAAGAGGGAGTTAAATCTGGATGTGGATGCTTCAGACCCTGTTAAGGTAACTGCCTTGACATCCCCAGATGGCCAAAGACAAAGAACAAGGCTTGAGAGGTGAATATTTGGATCAAGAGTTGCTTTGTAAAATCTGCCAAAGCCTCTCCACCTACCAGCAAGCCAAATCCCCTTTTAGCCAGAGAAGTGATGACGTGGAGAGCATGTGAGACAGAAGGCCACAGTTCCTTTGGAGGTCTTAATAGAGAGCTGGGCACTGTCAGGGGAACTCCCCGGAAGGTCCAGGAATGAGGAATCACATTCCAGCCTTCTTGCCCAGCACCCCTCCCTTCCTTTCCTCCCGAAAAAAAAAAAAAAGTTTGTAATTGTCTATAAAAGATTATTGTCTGCATTTTATTTAATTATTCCGTATGAAGTAATTATGAGAGAATAATCAGCCAGTTCGCTGATAATAGATGTTTCATAAAAGAACACAAAAGACGCTAATAAAGGCAGAGCCAGCCCTCATCTCTGTCATTATTAGTTTCTCTACATCTTTAATTTTCATACATTTTTATTGTTTGCCTGAAATTAATTGTCCATTTCTTTTCCTAATCAGGTTTATTGCAAGTGGGCCACTTCTAGATAACTATACCATTTGTGTGTTTATCTGGCGAATGTCCCAATAGATCTTGTCAACATTGAAATATCTATCCAGGAGCCTAGAAGGAAAAGAATCATAAAATCATTGTGCCTTGGCACTCTAAAGGACTTTGGGAGAATTTAGCCACTCCCCTCCACCCCACCCCCACTTGCCATCTTGTTTTACAAAAAAAGAATCTGAATTACTGGGAGGAGTTGACACAGCTTGTTAGTGACAGAGTTGAGACCAGAATCAGATCTCTTGGATGAATCTAGAATGGTGAAGCTGTAGCAAGACGTAATCATCTTAAATAAAATTCAGTTTCCATCACAGGCATGAATCATTTCAGAGAGTGGTGATTAAACTTTCATCATCCCTGTGCACACTACTAGGAAGGTTCTACTTCAACTTCTAGTTCTTAAATACAACCTTATTATTGGTAAGGCATTTCAATATCACCTAACAGGATGTATTGATCTCCTAGAGCTGCCTTAACAAATTATTATAGACCAGGTGGCTTAAACAACAGAAATTTATTTTCTCACCATTCTGAGGTTAGAAATCCAAGATTAAGCCTCCAGCAGGGTTAGTTTCTGGTGAAGGCTGCCCTCTCGGCTTACAGGTAGCTGCCTTCTCACCACGTCCTCATGAGTTCTTTACTCTGTGCGTGGGGAGAGACAGATCTCTGGTGGCTCTTCCTCTTCTTATAAAGACATCAATCCTATCAGATTAGGGGTCCACTCTTATGACCTCATTAGTTACCTCCTTAAAGGCTCTATCTTCAAATACAGTCATACTGGGGATTAGGGCTTCAACACAGGAATTTGGGGAGCACAAAATTCAGTCCATAACATGGGATAATAATTTAATTCTATCATAGAACCTCATTTAAAAATGTTTAAGCTAGTAACAGCAATAATTGCTTAGAGACGACAATGGCGCCCCATGGCTGTGGGGCATGGACACAGCGGTGCCTCTCAGGCCTTTGCTTTGGGTTGCCTCTGAGTGCTCTGCATGCCTGGCCACTCCTCCTCATGTGAGCTGGCTGGAGGGCTTGTGCAGTGTGCACAGACAGAGCATGACAGCAGGAAGGACTTAACTGGATGCTCCACGGCCTAGTTCATGGTCTTGGCCTAATTCATCCTGTACTCTAGGCAAAAACAAACAAACAACAACAACAACAAAACCATGTTGTATTTTTCTTTTTTATATCCCCAGTGTCAGAAACAGGTTCTGGCACAGAGTAACAATTTAATCAGTGATGAATGAATGAATGAATGAATGAATGAACAAGGCGACATTCTATGAGTCAGATTTGATCACCTAGCTCCCCTGCTTAAGATGCCTCAGTGACTCTCCATCACCCACAAGATGAAATACATGCACTTCTGTGACTTGACTGTGTTCTACCCTTCCAGCACTTCCCATTATGGCAATGACCTCTTTCTCCCTATAACTCTGTCCACATTAAGCATCTTGTACCTTTCAGAATACCTAAAGCTTTTCCATGCATTTGTGTCTTTTATCACGCCGTTCCCGCTGCCTGGAAGGAAGCTGTCTTTAGCTGGTTAATTGAGTTTGGGCATTAGAACTTTATCACCTCTTCCCAGTTTGAGAGGTTCTCTCATTTCCTGGGCTCTCATTGCTTCCTATCTGAACCTTGCCTCGGTTTATATGTGTCCATTAACTTGTTTGTCTCCCTCCTTTTAGTTATGGGATGACTCATTTCTCCATGGGTTCTTACTGTCTAGCACAAAGCCAGGTATACTATAGATTAATGAGTCTAATGTACTATGATAGAAATTTTTGCATTATATAATAGTAAGGCTATATTTTTAATCCATAAAACAAAAGCCAGTGCAATACCCACCTGTGTAAGACAAGTAATGGTCTTGAGGGCTCAGAAAATTTGAATGACTCCTGACTTCTCTCCTTTCCTTCATTCTTCCCATTAGTAGTGAAGGGTCTCCTTTATGTTGCATCATACCTGCTAGAATAGGAAGCTTGAAGGTTAGAGGGCATAATGCAATAATTCTCAAATATATCAGTCTCCTGAGAAAGTTACGATTCGATATGATCACATCTTCCCAAGGCACATACCCCGATTGCTAGTGAGTCAGTCTCCCAAGGACAGACCCCAGGTACTTCTGTGATGCTCTCACCCAGTGCTCCCAGGGTGGGAGCTACTGTTATAATGGAAAGGAGCCTAAAGCTGGAGCTTCACTTGATCTGGCCACCGATGAGCAGAGTGTCCTTGGGAAGGTCACTTTCCTCTTTAGCCTTTAACCAGTTTTCTATGCATGGAGAAGGTGCAACTGGATTGGTATTTGTCAACCTTGTTTTCTCAGCAGTGGGACAAAATCTTGTGCAGAGGCCTCGTATGTAAAACAGAAAAAATCAGGGTTGCAATGTTTGAGGGTGAAGAGGACTCCTTATTCAGCCTTGTTCTCAGTGCCACCAGCACTGCCCTGAGGTGCGAAGTTCTCAAGGCACTTCCACATGGAACTTCTAGGGCTCTCTAGCATATAACATGAAAAATTCTAAACTAGAATATCTATGTCCCTACTAGCTGTGGCATTTTGCAAGTCCATGGTAACATGCTTACCTGGAAGGAAGACCTCCAGTCACTTTCTAGGCAGAGTCTGGGAAGTTGGTGAACATTCCCCAGAGCAGGAAAGCAGTCTGAGAATGTGGAGGGAACAGCTCCCCCCACAAAAACGCAAAAGAAGACTTGGGATTATCTTTGGAGTTCTGATATCCAAAAAGTACAGGGAAAAGAACAGGGCAAGTTGGCAAACTAAGCCAGGAGTTTTGCTACTTGCTTTGCTATTTGTTTCAAATAGCAAAGGATTGAAACAAAAGGAGAATCTAGGCATCTATGTATCTCAGTCAGAAATCTACTTGTGCTTAGTGCTCAAACAGAGGTCAGCAGGAGGAACAGAGGAACCAAACTGGTTCCAGGTGACCACAATAAAGTGAGTATCACATTAAAGCAAGTCACATGAAATGCTTGGTTTCCCAGTGCATATAAAAGTTACATTCTTTACTGTAGTCTATTAAGTGTGCAGTAGCTTTGTGTCTAAAAAAATGATGTACATACCTTAATTTGGAAGTACTTTATTGCTAAAACATGTTAACAATTGGCTGGGCATGGTGGCTCATGCCTGTAGTTCCAGCACTTTGGGAGGCTGAGGCAGATGGATCATTCGAAGTCAGGAGTTCCAGACCAGCCTGGCCAACATAGTAAAACCCTGTCTCTACTAAAAATACAAAAGAATTAGCTGGGCATTGTGGTGCACACCTGTAATCCCAGCTACTGGAGAGGCTGAGGCATGAGAATCACTTGAACCCAGGAAACATAGGTTGCAGTGAGCTGAGATCATGCCACTGCACTCCAGCCTGGGAAACAGAGTGAGACTTCATCTAAAAAAAAAAAAAAAAAAAAAAAAGTGCTAACAATCACCTAAGCTTCAGTGAGTTATAACTTTTTTGCTAGTAGAGGGTCTTGCCTCAATGTTGATGGTTGCTGAAGGTTGAGGTGGCCATAGAAATTTCTTAAAATAAGACAACAGTGAACTTTGCTGTATCAATAGACTCTTACTTTCGTAAGAGATTTCTCTATAACATGTGATGCTATTTGTTAGTCTTTTACTCACAGTAGAACTTCTTTCAAAAATTGGAGTCAATCCTCGAAAACTCTGCCACTGCTTTATTAACTGAGTTTATAGAATATCCTAAGTCCTTTGCTGTCATTTCAGCTATGTTCACAGTATCTCTACGAGGAATAAATTCCGTCTCAAGGAACTACTTTCTTTGCTCATTCATAAGAAGCAACTCCTCATTTGTTAAAGTTTGATCATGACATTGCAGCAATTCAGTCACATCTTCAGTCTCCACTTCTAATTCTAGTTATCTTACGATTCTACCACATCTGCAGTTACTTCCTCCACTAAAATCTTGAACTCCTCAAAGTCATCTGTAAGAGTTGGAATCAATGTCCTCCAAACTCCTGTTAATGTTGGAATTTTGACCTCTTCCCGTGAGTCATAAATGTTCTTAATGGCATCTAGAATGCTGAATCCTCTCCAGAAGGTTTTTTATTTACTTTGCCCAGATCCATCAGAGAAATCATTATCTGTGGAAGCTGTAGCTTTACAAAACATATTTCTTAAATAATAAAACTTGAAAGTCAAAATTACTCCTTGATTCATAACTCCTTGATCCATAATATTGTTCCCATGCCTACTAACACAGTGGATGTAGACATGATAATCTACTACATGTAAAATGTAGACATGATAGTCTACAGTGGATGTTGTGTTAGTAGCTATGGAAATAACATTAATCTCCTTGTACATCTCCTACATCTCCATCACAGTTCTTGAGTGATGAGATACATTGTTAATAAGAAAGAATATTTTTAAAGAAATCTTTTTTCTGAGCAGTAAGTCTCAACAGTGGGCTTAAAATATTCATTCAACCAGAGTGTAAACAGATGTGCTATCATTCAGGCTTTGTAGTTCCATTGATAGAACATAGACATAGTCGATTTAGTGTAATTCTTAAGGGCCCTGGGAGATTCACAATGGTAAATGAGCATTGGCTTCCATCTAAATCCATCAGCTGCATTAGCCCCTAACAAGAGAGTCACCCTGTCCTTTGAAGCTTTGAAGCCAGACATTGACTTCTCTCTAGCTATGAAAGTCCTAGATGGCATCTTCTCCAAGTATAAGGCTGTTTTATTACATTGAATATCTCTTGTTTAGTGTAGCCACCTTCATCAGTGATCTTGGCTAGATCCTCTGGAAAACATGCTTCAGCTTCTGCATCAGCACTTGCTGCTTTGCCTTGCACTTTAATGCTATGGAGACAGATTTTTTTAAGCCTCATGACCTAACCTCTTCTAGCGTCAAACTTTTCCTCTGAAGTTTCCTCACCTTTCTCATCTTTCATAGAACTGAAGTGTTAGAGCTTTGGTCTGGATTAGGCTTGGGGAATGTTGTGGCTGGGTTGATCTTCTGTCTAGGCCACTCAAACTTTCTTCATATCAGCAATAAGGCTGTTTTGCTTCCTTATCATTCATGGGTTCACTGGAGTAGCATCTGTAATGTCCTTCAAGAACTTTTCCTTTACATTCACAACTTGGCTAACTGGCTCAAGAGTCCTAGCTTTCAGCCTGTCTTGGCCTTTGACATGCCATCTTCAAAAAATCATGTCTAACTGCTTATTTAAAGTAAGAGACACGGCTCTTTGTTTTACTTGAACACTTAGAGGCCATTGTAGGGTCCTTAATTGGCCTAATTTCAATATTGTTGTGTCTCAGGGAATAGGGAGGCTACGACGAGAGAGAGATGGAGAAATGGCCATCAGTCGAGCAGCCAGAACACATACAGCATTTATGGATTAAGTTCACAATCCTATGTGGGTGCTGTTCATGGCACTTCCAAACAATTACAACAGTAACATCAAAGATCACTGATCACAGATAATTATAGCAGATATAATGGTAATGGAACAGTCTGGAATATGGCAATAATTACCAAATTGTGACACAGAGATGTGAAGTGAGCACATGCTGTTGGAAAAAAATGGTGCCAACAGACTCGTTCAAGGCAGGGTTGCCACAAACCTTCAATCTGTAAACAATGTAATATCTGTGAAGTGCAATCAAACAAGGTATGCCTGTAACACCTAAGTCAGGTTGAAATTCATTTGGTGGAAATTGAGCCACCTTTCTTTGAACTGAGGCACAAATGCTTTGTTCTTCACTGTTCGTCTCATTGCTGGGGAAATCAAGCTGGCATATGTTTTCAGTAACCACCACTGAGATCATTTTTCTCTCTCTCTGGGGTAATTCTGGGAAAGAAAAGCATTCAAAATATTATATTTGCTATCCCCTAGAACATTCATGTCATGTAGCACCTACAATTAATGAGTAGTACTTGTGAGGATGTGAGTCATTACAACAAAGCATTTAATTCAATTCTTCTCGAATGCACTGATTTAATCCGCCCTGAGTAAAGCTGGAGCTGTAACACACCTTCCCTGAATAGAGCACCATGAGATGACATGGCGTGTCTGAATGACAGCAATTTTGCACATGTACATAGCAGCTTCCAGCCTAGGATCTCTAAGAGTTGCTTCTCACATCGTAATTGATGGTACCTCTAAGCATTACATTAAACATTTAATTGAATGGTTAAATGTGGATTAATGAGGCCATTAATTAATACAGCGGGGAAGTCTGCAATTCTTATCTGTGGACCACAGAGAGGGTTTCCCCACACCATGTATTTGAAACTCCATCATGAAAATTCAAAATTGTGAAGCTGTTGAAAGTGGGAGGAAAAGAATGTGATAAGAGTAGAAATAATGTAAGACTGACAGGAAGATGACCCAGAATATGGAGACATGAGTTCAAGACCGGGTTCTATGACTAACTAGCTGTGTGACTTTGTATAAATTATTTACCTTGCTGGGCCTTGAATTTCTTATCTTAAAAAAGAGAGGTGTACAACATTGACTCCAATAGTCGTTTTATTTAACCAATGCTCTGAGACTGTGAATTTAACAAAATGGAATCTGGGAGTGGCCTGGTTGCTTGGACGGTTCACCTATCTTTTAACTTCTGTATGTCAAACGTTTGTCCGAGATCTCCAGTTGTCCAGTTACAGATCCCCAAGGAGAAGTGGAAGAGCCCTAGACTTGGATTGACAAGTCCTGCTTTCTACTCTGCTGCTAGAAGTGAGATCCTAGAAGTCAACAAATGCACCTGAGTCTCCAGGTTCTCTTTCTTAAAATGTAGACATGATAATCTACTGCAGGGAGCTGTTATGAGGACTGAGCAAGGTGTTTTATGTGAGAGCAAAAGAGTGTAATGTGTATGTGAGCTACTGTTCTTGTTTTTATTATTTTCACCCTGGGCCACTGAAAATTGGTTCTGGGGGTCATTTCAATGCCTACAGCTACTCTGTCATCTCTTTACCTTCCTTCCCTTCTTTTCTGCCTACTGTAATCCTCATTTTTGAGTCTGTATTTTTCTAAATATAAAGCAAGCTATTTATTAGCAAACCTTTTGGTATCCATAATTCTTCACTCCCCAAACTATTATTAAACCATTTTATGACTTTGATAGTGAAAATAAAACAGAAAGAGAGCTGTAAAGTTTCACAAGATGACATTGCCCCTCTCAAAATCAACCCAGCCACTGAGCCTCCTGGGGAGCTTTCCTCCCACCTTCCCCTTTCCCAGAAGACAGTTTTCCGGATGGTCTGTAGATGAAAATGAAGAAGCAAAAAGATCAAGTAAAAAATGATTTGTGCTTTTCCTTTTTTTCTAAATCTGCACGGGGAGTATATCTAGGGCAGCAGTCCCCAACCTTTTTGTCACCAGGGACTGGTTTTGTGGAAGAAAATTTTTCCACAGACCGGGCTCGGGGGCTGTGATTAAAGCACATTACATTTATTGTGTACTTTATTTCTATTATTATTACATTGTGATATATAATAAAATAATTATACAATTCGCCATAACGTAGAATCAGTGGGAGCCCTGAGCTTGTTGTCCTGCTACTAGATGGTCCCACGGTGGGGGTTGGGGGCAGGTGGTGATAGGAGACAGTGACAGATCATCAGGAATTAGATTCTTACAAGGAGCATACAACCTGGAGCCCTCTCATGTACGGTTCACAACAGGGCTCACGCTCCTATGAGAATCTAATGCTGCTGCTGATCTGGCAGGAGGCGGGGCTCAGGTGGTGATGTAAGCCATACGGAGTGGCTGTCAATACGGGAGAAGCTTCATTCACTGGCCTGCTGCTCACCTTCTGCTGTGTGGCCCGGTTTCTATCAGGCTACAGACTAGTACCGGTCTGTAGCCCAAGGGTTGGAGACCCTTGTTCTAGATAACTTATTTCACTTTAAGAGAACTTCATAAACTTTCATGGGCAAGTCATTCAGAATGGTCTTAATATAAATCTATAAAATAAAGAAAAAAATTAAATTAGGTTTGGTAGCATTTACTACTAAATGTGCATTACTGCATTACTTCATATATATAAACTCTCTTAAACAGAATATTTTATTTCTTTACTATATTGAATAACAAATCTTATTTATGTAAAAAGTGTTTATTGGGCACTCAATATAGCCAGCTGCAGCATTGAGGAATATACTTAAGTATACAGATATATTTCTTTCTATATATTATATATACAGTTGATCCTCGTTGGTTGTGGATTCCATATTTACAGATTAGCCTACTCCCTAAAATGTATTTGTGACTCCAAAATCAATCATCCAGTGTTTTCACAGACATGTGCAAAGTGGTGAAAACTTTGAGTCACTTGATGTGCACATTTCCAGTTGAGATCAAATAAAGCTATGCTCTGCCTTCTTGTATCAGCTCTTACACTTTAAACATAAACAAACATAAAGCAAGATTATGTATTGATTGGCAAAAATTTTGTGACAAGAAGCTTGCAGGAACCTAACTCTGTATTCCCCTAAGAGCAATAGTTTGGAATTCACTAATTCAGTGTTTGCAGCAACTTTATAAAACATAACTATTGCAAACAATAAGAACGGACTCTATGTGCTATATGTGTGTATGTGTAATTGATTTAAGTACTAGACACTGACTGTACAGGAGCTTAATGTGTAAATTTATCCAGTGCTTTTGTATTTAGCCTGTTAATCTCACCAGAAATTGCTAATTTAAATTAGTTTCTTTGCTTTTATTAAGATAAATGAAATCATGTCAGCTCAGTCTCAGGACACAAAGGAATTAGCCTTAGAAATGAAACTTTATTTTGTTAAAAACTCTAATCAAGGAAATTATACAACAGCAGCACAGTGAAGGGATGTCGCTGTTCACCTTTGTGAGCATAAAACAGATATGAGTCTTACCCATATCACACAGATTCAGCTCCCCAAAACCACCCAAAGTGCAAACCATGTCACCTCTGTTCTCTTCTAGATCACTAACCACATTCACCCAAAATATTCACCCAGATTCCAATGCACAGATAATAAAGATGATAAGTCCTTGGCTTACAATTACCACATGTGTAATGAGCTGAGAGAAAATATGGGAAGGCCACTGAGGACCACTCAGCCAGGGATGAACAGTGAATGTCAGTTAAAGCCACCAGAAGATGAGATTCTTGACCTTAGAGATGAGGAGCAGTTAGCACAGTGGTCTTGGTGGGATCTCCTCGTGCAAAGGTCCACAGCACTTACTCTGTGCAGAGCACCAGAACAAGCATCATGGATGATAGAGTCAGTATCAGCCAGTATCCTCAAAGTCCAGTTTTTCAAGGAAGCTTTCCCTAGAGACACCATGAACACATACACTCCCAGCCAAGATGAAGTCTGAATCTGTCCATAGGTTTTCTTTCTCCTTTCATCCTGGCACTTATTTAATCAGTTTTTGTCTCCCCAAATGAAGCATATGCCTCTAAAAGCAGGAGCCAACTATTTTGTTGTTAGTTTGATGTTGCAGCTCCCACTGCCTCAAGACTTGCCTGGCATAAGCTGCTGAACAACTGGGTGAAGATTGCAAAGTAAAGCCAAGGTCTTATTCACAGAGTGACAGCTTTGCTAGGAGATTATACAAGGTCGGGTGTGGATTTTTTTTTCACAATGAGTGGTGTTTTATCCTGGGAAATCAGCATACATCCCATAGGTATTTTTGTTCACTATGATTTTCATTGAGTAACTCTTTGACCTAATAACTAGTAAATTAGCCGTCACTAGAACTGAAAAGAGAGAAGACAGGAAGGTTTCAGGTCTTCTAACTTATATTCCTAAATGCAAGCTTTGGTCCTGGCAGGTTGGCCTACATTCTTGGCTCAAACTGGGTACTTTCACAGGAGCAAGGGCTCATGTGGCTCCTTTCATCATCACTTCCAGATCCAGCCCAGAACCTCACTCCCCAGAGAGATCATCTGCTTCTCCTGGTCCTCTGAAATGTTCTTGCCATGAAGACCCCTTTTCTCTTTGGATGAACAGTAAGATAAAGTGCACCCAAGTGGGACAGAAGTCACTGGCAAACATCATGGGAAATGAGCTGTATCACAGTAGCCACCTCTGAGATGGTAGAAGAATGCTATAAGGCTGAGCCATAGGGGCTTGCCCTTTCCTTTTTTTCATCTCTTTGTTGCGGGGTTCTTACAACCAAATGCTCATATGGCCAGTCAGGTGGTGTAAGTAAGTTGAAGTGACAGGGTGAAGTGTGGCAAGGCCTAACTGAAGGGAGTTGCTGCTACTTAGCTCCATGCAAGAATGTCCTCAGATCTTCTGATTTTTCAAGAGAAAGCAGAAGTATAGAAACCAGATTTGTTTTCAAAGAATCTGGTTTCTTGAACTCAGAAACCATCTTAAGATTGTTTGTTTTTCATTACTGTTGCTTTTCTGAAATGCTTTTTGTCAATCATTAGGGAGAAGATAAAGATAAATAGAATCTAGGGTCCATCTGAAAGAGCTATGGTTCAGGAGGCGAGCTAATGCTTATGTATGAAAAGATAATTATACACAGTAGCTTGTTATCTAATGCTATCATATGATCTACAGAGAGAGCATTGGGAGGTTTCCTTAAGCAAATTTGTTGGGGAGAATCTCCTCCCTTTAGTAACAAGAAATTCAATTGTTTCTACACCAAAAAAAGGACCTTTTTTTTTTTTCTCTAACAAATAGGGCCTCTTTGCTGAGACAGTAAAGCTGTAGATACACTTGCAGAGTTGTGTTGCGATATGGTGCAGAGGCCAATGACGGTGGTTCCATCAAAGACGTGCCTGAGTTAAAACTAATATATACAAGCAATGATACTATTTTGGCATTCTTCACCTCCCTTTTCTTTTTTCTTTTTCCTCATCTGGACTCAGACCCTAGTTCCTGACTTTCAGTGTGGCACTCTTTCCTCACCCTGCTTAAGAAGGAGCTGTCAGAATTATAAGGTAATGGCAACACTGTAGATTTGAAATTCCACTGCCTTACCAAACTGCTTGAGTTCCAGCATTGTCATTTGGCCAAGTTGATCAGAAATTCTCTTTCTGCCAATGCTGAACCATGGTAGTTAATGTGTGGCATTCTTAAAGCAACAGTTTGCATCCCAGTTCTACTAACTTCTCGTACTAGCTGTATGACTTTAGGAAAAATACTTAACGTGGTCCCTAAGTCACAGTTATCTCATGTATAAAATAAAGTAACCATAGTTCCTGCTTGTCAGGTGTTTTGTGAAGATCAAATGAGATCATACAGGTAAATACTATGTGACTAAAAACTCCATAGGTATACTAACAGAATGTGAAAAGAAAGAAGATCATGCAGAGGTCTTTATGTGAAGAATGAGACCTGTACCTCACACAAAGAAGTATTCAACTAAAGAAAGTCAACATCAGTTTACCAAATAGGGATATGAATCATTCTTTGCTGTGGAGTACTGCAAAAATAAGGATCTGCATAATTTATAATTTACTGCAAATGGAGCAAGTCAGTCTAGGAAAACCCTGATTTATTATCACATGGTGGTGAATGAGCTTTGCCCTGGCCAAGAGAAAAGTGTGTCACTCCAGGCATGGATGTCAAGCCTGGCACTCAGCATGCACAATTGCTGGGCTGAGTTGAGGTATAGTGGATGAAGGTCAACTAAGACCCCACCTTGGGAGGTTCTCAGTTGGAAAGTGGCCCTAGCTAAGTAATAAACAATGACACACTCAGAATTTTCCATTTTTGGAACTCTAGAATAATGAACTGTTTGGGCACAGGGAACTCTTCTGAAGTACCCAATAATTTAAAAGGGAGAAAAGTCCTCCTTCTCTCATCAGTCTCTTCTCTCTTCCTACCTGTTCATCCAGGTATTCAACAGAATCGGAATTAAAATATTCTGGTACATATATACCTATGTAACAAAACTGCACATTCTGCACATGTATCCCAGAACTTAAAGTAAAATTAAAAAAAAATATATTTGGGCATTCACGCAATCCACTTTTTCAGAGGAAAGTTAATCTTCTTTCAAATAATTATATAATTGCATCAATTCATCAAGGATACAGTGGACCTTTTCACATGCCAGGTGTTGTGCAAGGTACTGAAGGTAAAAAAAAAAAATGAAAATACAGTTCATACCCTCAGGGATCTCATAGTCTCAGAGAAAAGGTAACTTTTGTAATTTACAGGCTTCTCTTCTCTTTTCAGAGCTCCTTGCATCCTAAGTGCACAGTGTATTAATTTATTTTCAGCAAAGAGTCTGATCAACTTCTTTGTACAAAACGCCACATTTAACCTCTCCAAATTACAAGGGTGTCTGCCTTTTTAAAGGAGATGCTGTATCTTAAACCAAAAATGTTATTTTGAGAATTTTAGACATGCTTGAAAATTTAAGTGAAGCGAATTTTTATAAGTTGTATACATACTTGCTAACTCTGAAATAAGCCAGGTATGTAGCTACCAAAAATGTCTTGGTGAGGATACTTCTTGGCCTTTTGTGCAGCTTTCTGGAAAACCCCATGTCTTATAGTTACTCTTTACGACAGACTAGGAAAGAAACTTATGCTTTGGATCAGAAGAGAGACCAGGGAGTGTTTTCTGTCCTCATTCTCTCCAATTGTATACGTCTGAGCACTTCTGTATTGCCCAAACAAATGTGTCATTTCTTGTACTCTCGGAGTGTCCTGGTATGTGTGTATACTCTGGGACTTGATGACGTAATGAATTTCCCCATCAAAGCTCTCCAGTCGAGCCATCTTCACTATTTGATGGCATAAGTCAAATATTAGTCTTAATTTGAACCAGGCCATTATCATATTAGACTTCTCTGTCACTCTTGATGACTGCAAAGCCATTGGTTCTCACATTCCAAGTGTTAAAGAATTGCCATTTCAATGGGCTCAACTGTTCCCCAATTTTTATTTAGAAAACTGATAATGGTTGAAATAAGCCACAGGGGGTCAAAAAGCCAGGTGGCCAGGGAGCTTATACCCGAAATGAGAAAAGCCTTGCTACCTGCTGGTTTAATAGGCTGCCCTTATTTCTAAGGTGGCTAAGTGGAGCTGAAATCAAGGCCGAGAGACCATATCAGAGCGATCTTAACATCGGACCACCTGACATTGGGTCTGTGGGGGATATTTCATCATTGTCTGCTTGACCTTTGGCCCATTAGGCTTACAGCCCATCATTTCTGGGAAGCAGCGACTAAAAAAGCCATTTGTTCCCCCATCGAATGTACCTGTCCTGATGTGCTGTCAACAGCTGTTTGCATTGCTAACTGCACCAAGGGAAAACAATTGATGCTGGCACACTTGAATTTCTAACCACCTCTTTTATTTTTGTCACTCCTGGTGCTAATGATGACCTATATTCTCTACCATAATGATCATCTTAAAAGTCTTTTTGGCGTTGAAGAGAGCGTTTGAGTCCTAAGTGCCTGTATTGTGAAAGAATATAATATGGAGAGGTCTATTATCTTAGAATTCATTTGCCCATTTTTTTTCTTTTTTTAAGGCAGCACTGTAAATTAAACCGCTTGAGTTGGCTTTGTAGGTTTCTTTTTTGTTTCCTTTCTTTTTTTTTTTTTTTTTTTTGCATACACAGCAAGGATAACTACACCTCAGATTTATGAGCATTGTGAACAGGTTGCCATAGCAACCACTCTGGCTGCTCTACACCAAATAACCTTGTCATGTGAACGTTTATCACAGGAACATCAAGGACTGGATTGCACTGTACGCTCTTTGGCTAAACAGCAGGATTTTTCTGAATAATAATTGGTGGTGGCCTTTTATTCCACCAGTCAGAGTTAATCATCCTCGGAATCTGAAATTAACCATAATGTATTCAAGGCGCAGAGTGCAGCCATTCAAAAATTTCTCTTTGGGGGAAGAAAACTTTCCAGTGATCTTTGGTCTTTGTTGTATGCGATCATCGTTGTTATTGTTATTGTCACTATTATTGGAAAGGCTTAATGAGAGAAGGATGAGCATTTGGGAATGGCATCTAGAACTCATTAACATGATATAAGTAAAATGGATATTTAACTACCCTATTATTTATGAGAAATAATAGATATTTTAAGCTGCCATCAAAACAGCAGGTTTTTTCCTCTCTCAAATTACCTTTATAGGACATTTGATCATTTGAATATATTTTATTAGGTTAATTTATTTTCCATAGATCATGTTTTAATACATGCCCAGCAATCACAATGTGCTTCTGATGTATCATCTGAAGAGGGAAAACGAGTGGGGTGTAAAGGATCAGTGAGGTCCTGGTGCCTACGCAGCACGTGTGTATACACACATGTGGTACTGGTGCACATCCACACGAATCCGAGAGATGGACCCTAGAAAGAAAATAATTACATCACAGGGATACAGCTGGCTCTCTATCACAGGCAATTATGTTAGAGCTGGGGCTGGTGGGTAAAAAAAAAAATCAGGATTTTGGTTATTTATTAGCAGAGAGGTTTTCTGATCTGTGAAAAGATGCCTTATAAAATTCTGCTAGGGATAAGGCCAGGCTTCAGCAAATTCAACAAATTATGAGGTTTTTTGAGCATCTTAACACCTCCCCTTTTTGGTGATCCTTTCTCTTACCTTTTCCTTTTGTACTTCCTTGGTCCCTAGGTCTTATTTCTTACAGGTCTGTTGTATTAGTCCATTCTCATGCTTCTATAAAGAACTGCCAGAGACTGGGTAATTTATAAAAGAAAGAGGTTTGATTGACTCAGTTCTGCATGGCTCAGGAGGCCTCAGGAAACTTAGAATCATGGCAGAAGGGGAAGCAAACATGTCCTTCTTCACATGATGGCAGGAAGGAGAACTGCCAAGCAAAGAGGGAAAAGCCCCATATAAAGCCATCAGACCTTGTGAGAACTCATCACAAGAACAGCAGCGTGGGGGTAACTGCCCCAATGATTCAATTACCTCCCACCATGCCCCTCCCATGATATGTGAAGATTATGGGAACTACAATACAAGATGAGATTTGGGTGGGGACACAGCCAAATCATATCACCTTTCGTCATCATTGTTGATAATAATTGTCATTGCCTTAAGTGTGACCTTTCCTGAAGATAGTTACTTTAAAAAAATCTCAAATGGAAGAATTTCAGAAATTGGCAAATAATATTTTTTAAAGAATTTATTCAAGGAGGAAAGGAACTTTTTAAGTTCCCATCTAGTCATACCTTCTAGGAAGCCACCATGTTACCATCTTCAAATACTCTGTTATGAGAAGAACCTGGAGTCATTCCAATCAAATGAAGCTAAATGATTGGATGTGAACATGAAAAACAGCTAAGTGGGAAGATTTGGGGGCAGCTATTCAGGGAAATGGCATCATCCATTTCATGTCACATCCCTGCTCTTGTCTTTTTGTTGTTTTTCCTTTGAAATACATGTGTATATAAGTCAGCAAATAAGTTTTAGAAAAGCAAGAATATTTGCTTATTCATCATATTCCTTGTAAATGACAAGGACACTGCTAGGTGTGTGGGGGAACAGCAATAAAAGAAATCTGATTCTTATCCTCTGGGTACTTACGAGCTTGGAGGGGAGATGAGACATGCAGAACCTGGATAGTTACTGGACTATTAATGAGAAACAAATGTCTTGTGAGCAGCACAGAAGTGCAACTAGAGGTGGCAGCCATCTCTGGTGTTGTCATGGGAGGGCATCTGTAGCATGTGGTGCTGGAACAACTAAGCCACAGGAAAGTATAGAAGGCTGGTGATTGGAAGGAGAGCATTCCAGGGAAAGAGGATAGCAGGAGTGAAGCAGGGAGACATGCAAGTGTTTCGTAGGGTCTGAGAAAAGCCAGCATTTGTCAAGGATCCAGGTTCACGTCCCTGAGTTGTCAGTAGAGATGAGACTAGAACGGTACCTTCGGGTCACATTTGAAGCTTAGTTATCAGGGGTCTTGAATAGCTTCCTAATATGCTTGGTCATTTATTTGGATGGCATCGGAAAGTCATTTCAGGCTCTTAAGCAGAATATTGATGTGATCAAAGTGATAGAAAATTTAAATGAAACTGGGGTGAGAAGGAGGAAGGCAGACATTTTAGAAATTGTTTTATCATCTGAGGAGGTGGATTTACCTCCAATCCCTGTTCAACTCACTTTCTCTTAGTTTCCTGCTGAGGAAAAAGAAGAGGCATCTCCCTTTTGGTAGTGATTTTGAGGTACCATATCAGAGGTAGGGAGAGGATCCACTCCTGGTGCAAGCATTAGATCCCTGGCTTAGCAATCTGATGGGGGGACAGTTAAGAAAATGCAACTGATTCCATTGGGGCTGTTCAGGCTGAAGCACCAAAGATACAGCTAGAGTCTCATCATTTGATTTCTCAAGGTTTAACATGTATTTTGTGAAGAGGAAAAAAGTGATAAATATTTTTGACCAGTGCTCACTAAGCTATGACCAACCTGCCAGTGAGCATTGCTGCTATTAGTCCTGCTATGATTATAAGAGTGCTATCCTTTGATACTAACAAGAGAAACATATTCACTCTATGTGAATCTTTATGGAAATGTGCTGGGAACCCAGGGTTCCTAAAGCACACTCTGACTAGGATGATCCCTAGAGTTTCTCACTGGCGACTTTTATTCTGTAAGGGGTATGATGTGTGTAGGTGAGGTTTAAAGTATGAATAGGAGGATAAGTGATTCTTTCTCTGATGCCCCTTCACTCTTCCTTTACTCTTGATTATAAAACTATTGAACAAATTTGCTTTGTGTTGTGATTCTATCCCAGAAGTAGTTCAAAATGAATTTTTAAAACATTTTCTCAAACCAGGCATGGTGGCTCACGCCTGTATTCCCAGCACTTTGGGAGGCCAAGGCGGGCCGATCACCTGAAGTCAGGAGTTCGAGACAAGCCTGGCCAACATGGTGAAACCCCGTCTCTACTAAAAATACAAAAATTAGTCGGGGCGGAGGTTGGTGTATGCCTGTAATCCCAGCTACCCTGGAGGCTGAGGCAGGAGAATTGCTTGAACCCAGGAGGTGGAGATTGCAGTGAGCTGAGATCACGCCACTGTACTCAAACCTGGGCGACAGAGCAAGACTCCATCTCAAAAAAAAAATTCCTTTTTTATTTTATATAATTCATGAGGATGAAAAGCAGTGTGTCCTTTGCACTTTCAGTAGAGTGGGCATTCTTGTACTCAATATGAGTCTCCTTAGGTTCTTTCTGCTTAGAAACAGCTGCTCAGTTTGGGAAATTCTGTGTTATCTAAAGCTGCGTAACAGATTGTTCCAAAATATAAAGGCTTAAAACAACAATAGTCACTTGATATTTCTCACAGTTTCCATGGGTCACAAATCTGGGAACAGCTTGGCCAGGTAATTCTGGCTTGGGATCTCTCATGAGATGACAGCTACAGCTGCAGTCATCTGAGGACTTGAAAGGGGCTAGAAGATAGGCTTCCAAGGCAGCTCCCTCACATGGCTGGAAAGTTAGTGCTGGCTGGCGGCAAGAGTCCTCAGTTCCCCACCCAAGTCTCTCCACAGGGTTGCTTGAGTGGCCTTAAAACATGGTGTCTGGCTTCTCTCAGAGTGAGTTATTCAAGATACTAAGCAAGAAGTCTTTATGAACCAGCCTTGGAAGTCATACACCATAACTGCTGGTGTATTCTATTGATCTATTTGGGCTGTTCAGGCTGAAGGCCCAACACAGGACTGAATACAGGACAGCCTATTTCAATGAGAGTGAGCATTATACAAGGTGTGAACCCCAGCAGATAAAGATCCATAGATCCATATGAGGACGGTGTTGGGAGGGGGCATGTGTTGAATGCTAAGTATCACAGACATGTATCTTTGCAGCTCAAATGTGAATGTGTCAGGTTTTCGTATTCAGAAGATGATACTATCCTGATTCTGCTCCCCAACTGGAAAATGTTCTACCCATGCTGAGGTTGAGTGGTACTAAGTAAAAAGATCCTATAATCTGATATAATCTTGAATAATGGTTGATAATAGGAAAGGATGGTCAAATTATTTTAAACATGCTTTTAAACTTATAAATATGTACTTATTTGCCAATCATTTGGTATAGGTTGATTTTTTTTTTTTTTTTTTTTGAGACAGAGTCTTGCTCTTTGCCAGGCTGCAGTGCAATGGCGCAATCTCAGCTCATTTCAGACTCTACCTCCTTGGTTCAACAATTCTCCTGCCTCAGCCTCCCGAGTAGCTGGGACTCCAGGTGTGCACCACCACGCCCAGCTAATTTTGTATTTTTAGTAGAAACAAGGTTTCACCATGTTGGCCAAGATGGTCTGGATCTCTTGACCTCATGATCTGCCAGCTTTGGCCTCCCAAAGTGCTGGGATTACAGGCAGGAGCCACCACACCTGGCCTGATTTTTAAAAAAATAAAGTTCTTCTCATTAAAGTTCTGCATGCTTTCCCCGCACAAATCATTCCAAGAATACATTATTTACATTATCTAGCTTCGGTTTCTTTAAAGTGAATCAAGAACCTAAAATGTATTTTCTGAGCTATCTACATGCAGATTTTTATTATTTTTAACTAATCTCTTAAGAGTTGCCCCCCCCGACATTCAATTTAACATTGATACTTTTTTAAAAAAAAATCAATTTCTTGTTTACTGGCTCCTTCCAAAGCAATCAACTTGTTTTTTTGTCAAATCAATAACCCTCTTTGCGTTCATAGTTCACAGTTTTGCATAATATTTAAATAAATTACATAAATTATAACTACAACCAGCATAAAAAGGTTTGGGAACAAACACAATTGATTCTTGGGAAGCACACAGCTCAACAGGTATGAGTGGCATGTACCAGCACAGAGGAGTGTGCTAGCCCTACGGGTTCATCCGAATGTCTTGAAGATACAATGAACAGCATCAGCTAAGTGGCCATGCGTTAAGCCAATGTTTTTGGTCAATATTTTTACTTAATTTCCATTTCCTTAAACATTTACATTGTCATGGCTGATCTTTGTCTCCTTTTCTCAAAAATCAAATCTGTGCAAATAAATGCACTGACCATCAGCTGACCAGACAGTCACAGACTACCAGTTAACTCACAATGCTCTCCTCACCAAGCATGTACGATGACCTACATGACTTTTGAAGACCTCAAAGAATGGGGAGATGAAAGCCTAAGAGTTAATTAGGTTTGGTCTCAAACCTTACAAATTCAGTGTGAATCAGCCACTAATCCAATGCTAAATGATAATTCCCAGACATAAGTGCATCAGCACCATTTTCAGTATGCAGGGTAGGCTTCCTGGAGGAGGAGGTCTTGACTTTGGACTGGAATTGAATATGACACATCCAATAGAATAGGACGTTATACCACAGAAATGAGAATGAGTAGGGAAGGAATATTTGTTGAATAGCAAGTAGAACATGGAGAAGAGAAGCTGAAAATGTGATTTTTCAGAGAAAGTAGGGCCAGAGAGGCCCGAGGGTCTTGTCTATTGGAAATAGGGAGCTATGGCAGGTTTCTGAGCAGGGGAGTAGCATGACTAATTAGGTGTTTGAGGACTGTCAATCTGGCAAAAGGACATTGGGTAGGCTCAAGTGGGAAGAAGCTGGAGCCAAGGCCAGTTTACAGGGGCTATTACAGCAGTTGGAAAACGAGATATGGGGAGTCCCAACAAAGGTGCAGTCTGTGAATCTAGAGATTTCACTAGCAAAGAATAACTGGATTTGGGAGCTGTAAGACAGGGGAGGTAAGTAGAAGAAAGGCAAATTTGAGTCTAGGGAGTTAGAAGAAATAGTTGGTGCCACTCATATAGTATGAAAACATGGAAAAGGGAACCAGGGTGCATGAGGAAGTGAGGAACACAGATTTAGACTGAGTGTGAGGTGGAAGGGGAGGGGTGGAGAGGACTAGGGGAAGATTAGAGACAGAAGACAACTTAGCCAGGGAGAGGGGCAGATTCAGGAATCACCCACAGAGCAGCCTGTGAGAGGCCCCAGATGTGGGCAGGTGAGGCCTCTCGGGAAGATCCTACAGAGACAGAAGGCCAATGTCAGGACTGAGACATGGCCAGAACCCCTGCTCCATTGATGGCGCCAGAACTTTTCATGGCCCAGAAAAGGTGGCTAGAGCTGTTGCTGTCTAAACTCTTAAAGGCCACCTCCCAGCTTTTCATTTCCTCATCTCCTTCTTGTCCTCTGTCTTTCCTTTCTGGGTCTCCATTTAGAGGACAAGCAGACCCGACTGGTGCAATTCGTACACTGCTGTCACGTGTGGGCTCAGCCCGCCTCCCCTGACTCTGATTTCTGCTTTTCTTTGCTCTCCCCTCCTAACTTTTCCACTCCTTCCACTGCCTTACTTTTCTACCTCGTTAAGGAGAGGAGCCCCTCCATTAGAACACACTCCATTGTGTCACACGTCGTTTAAATATCTTTATCACTTTGCCATTGGGAAAAACATAATTGATGGTATTTCCATTTATTTTCACTCTCTCCGCTCCATTTGGGGAAATGATGACTGTTTCAAATAGCTCATTATTTATTTTCCACTCAGGCTCAAGTTGTACTCCAGCACCACCCTTACGGGGACCCAAACTTCTCACAATCTCATAATGTTTTATGAGCAGTTTTACAATCAAGATGCTAT
The DNA here is from genome assembly GCA_963573385.1 of Cacajao melanocephalus. Classification (NCBI taxonomy): domain Eukaryota; kingdom Metazoa; phylum Chordata; class Mammalia; order Primates; family Pitheciidae; genus Cacajao; species Cacajao melanocephalus. The sequence continues at coordinate 18,334 of CAUYLG010023401.1, read as the reverse complement.
ATTATCATGTCCTTCTGAAAGGTGGTTATATGAATTGTCAGGAAACAGTAGCTGAAACAGAGGAAAATCTCTGCAACAATCTGATAGTGAGTTCACAGTCCTGTCCTGGGGAGAGCCGTTTGCTCAGGGGCCCTTGTGTGGAGGAGCTTCTGCAGTGGCTTAAAGTAGCCACTAATGTTGTAAAATGCTGTCCTATTTAATGACGACATGCACAAATTGAGGGGGGTACAACAAAACATTCTAACCGGAGGATTCCTTAGTGAACACCCAGCCTATCCTACCTCTTTTATGGGCGAAGAGAATGAAGCTTGGATAAGAAATGTGACTGGCGAGGGACATAGACAAAGATGACCTCTGAGCCGGAAACCAAGCTTTTTGACAGTCACACAAAAAAAAATATTTTGTTAAACACATCATAAATATGACATCCGGCATATCTAGTCAACTATACTAATAGGAACAAAAACCCACAGATGATGACATGCAGTGATTCTAACTTGATGTTTTGTGTTGACAAAGCAGAGCAGGCAGAAGTCCTGGTAATTGGCATGTCCTCATCACATCCCCGGTGCCGGTGCTGGAGTGCTCCATTTTTTATTTACCTTATCACACTGTATCATTTCACCCAAGATTTATTGAGTCCATGTGGAGTATTTTTTCATCCCTTATGCATCTTTCTTTTGGTTTTCTACAAGAGAGAAATAACTGGAGATGAGCTAAGAGGCTTCTCTCAGAGTATCTGAGATATGCTAACCAACGCCACTCTTGGGACTGGCTTCTGGAGAGGTCCCTGAGATGGGTAGAGGGAGAGAGGGTGAAGATGACAGATAACAGCATCACTTCTGAATCCTAGCTGAATTCTGGGCAGATGGGATTTCCTGTAATAAAACTGGTTTGGGAAGTACACTGTTTAAAAGGCCTGGGATAAGAGACAGTAAAAAGAGCTATGAACTTGGACCTGGGATCTAGTTCTAATTTTACCGTCAAATAGCTACATGACTTTTGGGAGCCTCCATCTCCTCATGTATAAAAGGGCTGGTTCTGTAGACTGAGACCCCATCCAGTGCTCATATTCTGGGGGTCTATGGAGACTGTGCATCCAGGAGATAGTGAGCAGTGATTTCAAAGAACACAGAAGGGGAATGCTAAGGCAAGGCTAATGGGAAGCACATGATGTAGACGCCCGAAGGCTGGAAGAAAGGGGGTAGGGTCAGCAGGCCCAGGGGCTTCCCATCAAAGCTTCGGTTCTCCAGGAGCAAATTGTCTCTAAAATCACAACTGTGCACAGACATGAGTAAGTGGACACCCACACTTACTTTTTCATTGCTCACCAAAGGATCCAATTTGTAATCATCTCCATTGACTTTCAAACACCCTGTGGAGTAAACAGATTCTATTATAATGTGTTTACGAATAGAGTCGCTGAAGCTCCAGGAAGGTAAGAGACTTTCCAAGGGCTGAGCTGGACAAGACCCAAAGGTCCCTAGGTCCTAGTCACAGGCCTTTACCAACTCAGTTTGCTATAGCAACAACTTATATTTCCACAGAAATTTTTACTTGTAACATATATTGAAAAACCATTACCTCATTTTTATCCTGCTGAAGGCCTGTCAGTTGGGAGTGGGAGGGGCTATTTCTCTTGATTTAGAGATGGGGAAACTGAAGAGATTTTCCCTGAGTTTTCTGTTCATTCAACAAACCCTCATAGAGCACCCATGATTCACCAGCCAAATCCCAGACACGGCAACCTAATGGCAAAGCTAATCTCTATCTCAATGTGTCTTGACTGCACATCCAGTTCCCTTTAGGAGTTGAGATTTTTGAGGCACACATAAGTTTTCAAAAGACGCTTCTAAATATGCCATGGACAAATCGTCCTGGCAATGGTAATAAATATTCCATCCAAATGCTGACCCCTCTTACTTTAAGATGATCTTCCAACCCTAGAATTAATGACTTAGGAGATATGTAACAATTCTAAGATTATTAATTCTGTGTGTCATGGCTATAACAACAGTTGATGAGGGCACCAGGCCCAGGCTTTGGCTTTGATTTGAAATAGGCAAATCATGTGTAAATGCCATCCACCCTACCAGTGCTGTCTTCTCTCCACCTTCTCAGCACCATGATTCTGCAGACTCCTCCACTCAAGAACTGTATCCTTGGTTCTGCCCCTGTTAGTCCCACTGATGGATTGCCAGTACATCAGTGAAACAGGCTGTCAAAAAAACAGAGATGGGATGGCAAGCCCTAGAGATGGATATAAAAGAGATGTCTGCTCTGGGAGAGGATTTGAACTAGCTTGTGCTCAGATTCACTCTGCTGCTAAGGACACACAAAGCAGACTCACCGAAAGTACTTAAGTACCTTCTTGTAATGTGGTCTCTCCTGGAATTTAGTCCCTCAGTCAGGCCCCTAGGTATAATAGTAAGCTGTCTAGCACTTTCTAGTTTACATATATTCTGCCAACCTTCTACAGATTCTCAAAGCAATCCACATTTCTACATTTTCCTTTAAGACTTTCCCATGGATAGGTAAACAGTCCTGGGGTATTTTTTTTTAAAGGGAGGGGGTGGGTTTCACTTGAATGAAAAGCTCTGTGCTGTCCCTGACTTCAGCAAAGGTGCTTCTCCTCCCTTAGCACCCAGGATGCACTTTGAGCCTCTGGAAGTGGAGGCAAGTTTGTCTGAGCCACTCACATTCCCTTACATCCTTTCTTTGCGATTAAAAGAGAGCAAGTCCCTGGGAGCAAAGGGGAAGTCTGTGTTATGAAGTGAGTCAGGCCAACTCTCCCACTCATTCCCCCACATCTCCCTGGCACTGCAGCCCTGACCCCACCTCTTATCCAGCAGTCAAGACCCAACTTGAGTTCCACCACTGCCTCTGATTCTTCCTGAACTATCCCACCTCGGTTTAGCCTCTCCCCGTTCTGGACTACCACAGCCAGTCTTTCTGTTCCTTGCTGAGTGCCACTTCTTGTCATTGTTAGCCTTGAAATTGATGCTAACTTATAAAGCCTGTAATCATCTAACTTACTGAGTGTGTAATCGTGATTTTTCAACTGGAGTATGAGTTTCCTGAAGGCAGACGACAGACCTCCTTCAGCTCTGGTCCTCTCTGGGCTTTATATTAATATAAAGGAAGGAAGTCTGTCTGACACTTGTTTAAAAACTGGTGTTCAAGCAGAGCACACCTTTGTATGATTTATCCCTGGTAACACAAAGCAGAGCTGAACGAGCTAAAATATATATACGCACATATATACATACATACACACTCAATGGAAAAACAGCCCTGGAACAAAATTAATTGGGCACTTTCTAAGGGAAGCAGAGTGTTGTGCCTGGTTCTGCCCCTGGGAACCTGCATTGGTCATGTTAGCGTGTGTGAGGAAGCCCCTTCTTGACCAATTCTGGACCACCTATTGCAGAAGCAGGAAATCTATCCATCTGCTCTTTTCCCTCAGGGAATGACTGCATTGCCATCGCCTCCTTTCACCTCTTCAGATGCCAAGTTTTTTCATCTTTTCTTCAACATAGATTTGGGGAAATATTTGTATTGGCTGAGTTGAGACTGTGGGTCATTTACCCAGTTAACAGTGACCCAGTCATTCCGATGTACCTGCTGAGGAACATAAGTAGCAGGAGAAATGGACACCTCACCCCCCTTTCACTGGAAGAATGTGGAGTGATTCTTTGTATTTGTCATGAGGGAAATCAGACCCCTGATCTGACATTCCCTTAATTTTTCTTCATGGAGAAAGCTGTTGACTTCTTCTATTAGTGGGATTAGAAAAGAAAGGAAACAAACAAACAAAAAAGGACTCTCTTGGAAATCAGGAGGCCTGGCTCTCACCCTGGCTCTGTGCCCAAGGCCTCCCCACATGGTTCTTTCCATGGGACCACACACTTACACACTTGCACACCTGCCTGTCACTAAGTACCAAGCAATGGGTTTATTTGGATGCCAGTGTTTCCCTTGAAGACCACCCTGAAGTTCCTCCTGACAGTTGTGCTTTCTACTTAAAATTATTGGCTACAGGGAGGCCAACATCTGAGGCACATGGTGTGTGTCCAGAGAGGTGTCAAAGTTCCACCTGGAGGGTCTGGGAACTGAGTTCCGTCCCATCCCATCCGCTGATCCATGTGTAACCAGGAAAGTCCCTTAAGTTACTGTGTTTGTTTCTATGGGTTGGAAATAATGACTCAGATTACCTCTACCCAGGGGTTTCTCCTAGGGCTCTTGTAAGAATTAGATAGGATTAGGTATGTGGCCACATTTGGGAAGTAAAAAGATGTGAGGAAACAGTAGTGGCTATCAGAGCATCCTCATGTGTGTTACCAAGAGGACAGGACGAGCGGGAGACCTAGCATCAGGTTCTAGCTTTGGCCACCAACCATGCGATCTTAGGAAAGCCATAAGATCTCTCAGGGCTTCACTCTCCTCATCTGTCAGATGGCAATTAAAATAACTGCCCTGCCTTTCCCACAAAGGTGCAGTGAAGATCTGAAACAATATGCATGCAAGAGCACTGACAAATTCACAACACCATCCAAGTAAAAAAGAGTTCACTGTTTTAACAAGCCTGCCTGGACTGAAGGCCACTCATTCCATGTAAGAAACTCACCCTCCTAAGAGAGAGTGCCAGAGGGAGAGATTATATGTAAATCACCTGGCTACTACATCTGTATTTCTTCTGGAAGTTGTGTCATTCAACCCATGGAGCCGAGCCCCAGCCTGAGAATTAAGGATGGAAGCTAGACATTTACAGGGAAAATTCACAATACAGCCCATCTCCTGAGATAGCATATATTTTAGCAATATTATATCTGACTCAAATAACACCTTTCAATGGCAAAGTGTCACTTCCTTGAATTGTTGGATATAAATGATCCATGTTTAAGAAGCTATAAAATGGCAACCACTGATCATAACTTTTAAAACCTGCTTTGCAGGATTGTAACAAAAAACAATGTGCACAATATTGGAAGTGTGGAAGAGAGAGGGTGCTAACATGAACATAACGCAGATAGCACGCATCACAGAAGTTCAGGAGGGGAAATCCCTGAGGGCTGAAGTACCCACCAGGTCATGGGTACCCCAGGGCACATACCCTCCAAGTTGGTCCTAAAACGTGGAGTGTCATTGGAAAAGTAGAAAGGAGGGAAACATGTCAAAGTGATATGGGCATCTGGGTAGAGAGGTGAGCAGAAAGGAACAGCAAGTTTAATGACAGAATGGACCAACCCTTGAGACAACCCTTGACACAAGAGCCTGCCCCACTTAGTACCCAAGACAAAAGAAGAAAAATTAAATAAAGCTTTCATTTCAGTTCTGTTTAATAAGTACAGGAAACATACAAATTCAGCTTCTCTGAGGTCATTCAGGATGACCACATGGTTCTTAACAAGTCCCCACTCTTGGCTCTAGATTCCTGGGAAGAGATGGGCGTCTGTTGTCCTCATCAGAGAATCTATTCACTTTTCCTAAATGCATGAAAACACTCCATCACCACTTGATTGAGAAGATAGAGTATCAGGTGGTGCCTTGCTGAACAAGGACAGGAAGAGAGTAAAGGGGCCAACAGCAGGATTTACTTTTTCGTATATTTGGAAGAACATTGTCCCTGACCAAGAATGAAGTTAGAGGATGGAAGTGAGGACATTGATGCCAGAGTTTCACATTTACTGGCATGAAAAAATGATTACAATATATTACTAAATTTTAAATTTCCTTATAAAACAATACATACTATATGTTTTCATTATTTGCAGAAAAAAAAATCCACTTATTACATGAAAAAACACTGTTACATTTTTAAAGTCTAAATCCATCAAGACAGGAGACTGAAGAGTCTGTGCAGCACGTACTTGTGACTGAGGCTGGGTGTGGCTAAGCAGAGGAAGTTGCTCTTTGTGCAAATAATTTGAGAGGCATAGACCTCTCTGAGCAGAAGCAAGCTGGCAGGGCACAGGTGGACCATCTATCCCACTCACTGTTAAGGGATTCTACAGTGAGCACAGGGAAAGCCATGAGGAAGGAATCTAGCCCATCACTTGATTCCCTATTGTCAAGCCTCTGTGATATGGACAGCAAGTAGCTCCTAGGACCCCCACTTAGAGTCAGAGAGGTCTCTCCAGCCTGACCAGTCTTACAGTAGCATCAGATCATATTTTTGTGTCAATTCAGCCTCAGAGATGGAGTCTAGTCTTTGACAAGAGTCCAGAGGGAAAGGAAGATAGAAATGTGTGAGTTTGATCCTTGAAGCCAAGTTACCTCCTGGGGCACCTGGAAGTCTCATTCTGTAAGTTCCCTGGGGTGGCTGAGTTCAGATCTCAGTAGTGGAAAGACCTGCTATTGTGGTCTGGTCCAGTAAAGGTCTGTGGCTGAGGAACAGAAAGAACCTGGTTCCCTTTGCTCCTGAAGTTGTTTCAGTCCCTCCCTAAGGAATCAGAGGCATTCATTGGCCCAATGACTTTACAGAAACTCAATAATATGCCCTAAGCAACTGACTGTACTGTCTGTTGATCCTCATTCATAGATTTCACACTCAGCCTCCATTCTCAGAACACTCAAATGTTAAGCAAGTCAGGTCTGGGGTGAGTCTTTGCAACTTCCTTTTTTCTTCAAATGTTTAATCAATTCATTAAACTATAATTATAACTTTGGAAAAGGTCTTAGAGGTCCATTGCTCAAGTATGGTCATTTTTGCAGGTGGGGAAAACAATCTTTGAGAGTTAGGTAACTTCCTCCAACTCACATAGCTGGTTAATATGCTGGAACAAAAAACAAGTTTCCAAATTGCTAACCAAGTGTTCTTTCTTACTGCAGCTTCCTTTTAGCAGTTATAGTTGTTGGACGTTTGCTAAGAAAGGTTGGAGAAAAGTATAAGACATAGCCCCTACCCTCATGGCTATAAATCAAGTTGAATACACACACAAGGGAAATGAAAGGGATCTTGTGATAACTCATGTAGCACTAAAGATTTCAGAAAAGGAAGAGATTCATGTGGATAGGGATAATTGGACTGGCTCTTTCTGTGGAAGGTTACTATAATATCAGGAAGACAATGAAAAAAGCTTGAGAAGACAGGTAGAAAGTAGAATGGAACCCAGATACAGAGGGAGGGCTTGCAGAGGTGGTGGCCTTCACATGGTGGGAGGAAGGGAGTCTACTCACTGCCCGCAAAGACTAGGAGATCTATGGATCTGTGGAGCTGATGGGTGGAATGGACACCCAGAGAGACCTTTCAGCCTTTGCCCAATGTGAGCTCTGGTTTAGTGAGACTCCTCTGGCTGGGTGCTGATGACTTTTTAGAGGGGAAGAAAATGTTCAAGGGGGAAGTTCAGGATCCAGGCATGAGATAAGAAGTATCGGATCTTATATAATCTACTTTAGATTCTTACCTTTTATTTGGAAACAGTCATAGAATATCTCATTTGGAGTGGTAATTACACAAGGTTTAATGCTGATTAGGCAGAGGGAATAGCTGTCTATATGGCATTCTTTCTGTTATAGCCTGGGTAAGCATTACACTCTCTTCTCAAGGGATTTCTGGCGTCAGTATTGAAAGAATTAATTTTGAAAGAATTAAGATGTTATATTTTAAAAATGTATTACATATCTAGCAAGTGGATGAGTATGTTGTGTATGGTCTGTGTGCGTGTGTGTGTGTGTGTGTGTGTGTGTGTGTATGTGTGTGAGTGTGTGCATTGTCTAATTAATGAATGAATCCTGGCCCTCTCACTAACTAGTTCAGTAATATTGGATAATTTACTTTGTTTTTTCTTTTTGAGACAGAGTCTCACTCTGTTGCCCAGGCTGGAGTGCAGTGGTGCCATCTCGGCACACTGCAACCTCCACCTCCCGGGTTCAAATGATTTTCCTGCCTCAGCTTCCCAAGTAGCTGGGACTACAGGCATGCACCACCATGCCTGGCTAATTTTTTTTTTTTTTTGTATTTTTGGTAGAGACAGTGTTTCACCATGTTGGTCAGGCTGGTCTTGAACTCCTGACCTCAAATAATCCACCCACCTCAAGCTACCAAAGTGCTGGAATTACAGGCATAAGCCACTGTGCCAAGCCAGATAATTTACTAAACCTCTCTATGCCTTAATTTCTTTCCAGTGAAATAAAGATAGTGACACTTACCTGGTAGGATTATCAAAAGAAATAAACATGATTTTTAAAAAAATTACTCTGTGTAGTGCCTAGCACATAGTATGCACCCAAAATAATATTAGTTCTCTTTCCTTTTTTCTACCAACAGTTACCTGGCAAAGAATAGCATGTTAGGGGGACACTGGGCAGGGGGACACAGAAACCTGGCAGTTAGGGCACCACCTCAGCCTAAAGGGACAGCTCAGAAACTGGAGGTCATGGGTTAATGTGCGTGCAAGGTGCTTTAGGCACAGGGAGCGAGCAGTGCCCACAGGTCAGTAAATACGGTCAGAGCTATGGTCCACATGACCACTTTGCTCCTCATTACAGAAAACTCGGCTTTGCAAGGGGCCCATGGTAACCAATGGGAGGTGACAATCCCTTCAATAAAATGAAGGAAATGGGAAGTGTGATGTTGGGGAGAGGAAGAAACAAACTTCCCTGATTAGAACCCTTGGCCCTTGGAGGGCTCTTGTGCTTCCCGCAGTCTCTTTTGTTAGGTGACTTGACAATGGAAGGCAGTGCAATGCCAGAACTGAGTACACACAACCCCTGCTTCATGTAGTCAAAGAGGGAGATGAAAACGGAGTGCAGCGCGTCACTGTTGAATATCATTCCCCCAGCAAGACAATGCCTTGTTTGAATATTTGTTCTTAGTCACTATTTGTTTTTATTCTGAGCAGCCATTAACCTCCTACTATTTCTCCATCTTTTATAATAAAAATAGCAGTGTTGGAAAGGATAACAATACTCCCAGCATGGAACCCTCCCCGCACAATGTTCTGCATGGCAATGAAGGAATGAAAATGACAGACACTCCTGTGCAGAATGATAAGGCCATGGGGGCAGGCAGGACCCAGGTGACTGAATAAAGCTTCTGGTATAGGTTTTGGGAAATTGCCATTATAAAACCATCCTCCGAAGGATGTAACTAGAAAACTAAAAGGTGATTAATTAACAATTGGCCAAGAATACGCCAGTCCCTAATAAGCCCCTCGCTCGTTATACACAGATTGCTGCAACCCAGGGAGTCCCCTGGGGTTGTGCATCCTAATTCAGGAGGCCAGAAGTTCTAACCACAGTGCTGGAAAATACAGTGATCTAGGGGAGACAGAGCCCAAAAGAAGCACCAACTGCAGTTGCTCTACAGCAGCCTAATACCCAGGTCCTGACTTTCCACCCTGACTTGGGCCTTGTGAGTAGACTTTGATGTGTTCATGATTTCTGCACAGACCTGGACCGCATCAACCCAGCATTTGAGTCTTCTCAGTACAGGGTCTTGTGGATGCCAGGATAGTCTCATAGACATGTGATCCTAAGATAGGATTTGATGGCCACATAGACACAGCCTTAGTCACCAAGGACTTATTGCCTTGACCCTGAGTCATTAAATCTAACCTCATGGGCAAGAGTTTGTCTGGGAGTTTGATTTCCATATATTAGCAAATAAATCCCTTTTGCAATTTTTTTGTTCAATAAATAAATAGGTAAATGAGAGCCCAAAGGCTCTTTTTGCCACCACAGGTTTGCTGTTTTCTACTCTTTCTGTCTTCTAAATTCTCCTCATCCTTCCCTCACTCTCTGAAGATAACCTCCATCAATTTTTCTCTTTTATTTCCTCAAAACAAATATTTACCTCCTCTGAACTATAACCTTCTCAATATGGATTAGATAGACTGAAGGACTGCAGGAAGGATCCTTTTCCTACCTAAGCCTCGTTTTTCCATGCATACAGTGGGGAATATAGTATCCCTTCAACATGCTGTTGTGAAAGGTATTTTTTGTTTGTTTTTTTTTATTATTATACTTTAAGTTCTGGGGTACATGTGCAGAACATACAGGTTTGTTACAGAGGTATACAGGTGCCTTGGTGGTTTGCTGCATCTATCTGCCCATCATCTACATTAGATATTTCTCTTAATGTTATCCTTCGTGGCTATAAAGAACATAATGTGGTACCTATAAGACAGAGTATGCGATACATATTATTTTATAATTAATAATATTGTATTACTAATATTATTAACCAAATAACATGAACTTTTCTTTGAACACAATCTCAGATTGCCTATGTCCACTCTTCCTTTATCTTCCTAGGCCTTCTCCTACAATGGCTATAAAAAGCCTTAGTCATGTTTGAGAAGCATCTCAAAGGCATTCACCTTTCTCCAGTGCTCCAGATGGATATGCTTTCTTTAGTTCTGAAACACCAGGGGACTCCACACTACTCTTGTGGCAATTACCTTATTCTATCGTACTTCTCCACCTTGTACCTGCTACTGGGTTAAAAGGATCTGGAAAGCTAGAAATAGGCAAGGCAACATCCAGCCATGTTGTGAGAAAACTAAATGTGTTTTGATCTGCATTATCTTAAAGTTTCTTGATTATTTAGGGCTAGAGTGACATTTAACTTAATCTGATTCAAAATAACAGAATTTAAGCACTCAGTATTGATGAGACCAAGGCTAGGGAATGGGTATTGAAATCCTGAGTGGACACTGAGGATGGCAATAGTTTTAAAAAGAAAAGAAAGTGTGGCTTTTCTTCCCCTGTAAGGGAGAAGATGGATGGTGGCCACCTAGACATAGGAAGAGCTGGTATTAGTCTGGTCAACTCTTCACTGCCTTCAGTTTATCCCATGCTTCTAATACTTACTCAGGGCTCCAGTGTCTTCCCTCAACGGCAGATAGTCTTTTACACCAAACAGAACTTCATCCCCATCTCTGAGGGTTCTTCTGGGTTTAGGAGAGCATTCCCTTGACTCCTTATTTCTTCTATCTCTGAATCACATGGAACCCTATAGCCTGAACATCCCCCTACCCTTAACTCCGTAGATTGTCCCATATTGTTCTCTCTTTAAAGCATAAGCCCTCAGAGGCAGACACCATATTTTCCCTTCCTTTACTTGATTCATGGCCAGCCACAAAGCAGGTCCTTAAGAAATACTTGTTCCAAGACTGATGGGTTGAGAGTCCCACTTACAAATCGAGGTTATCCTCAATGATATAGAGACACTGTCAGTCTGATGACTCTGAGATGTCAACAATAAAAACCGTTAACAGGGAAAGGAAAAAGCTGTAAGACTTATTTTATATTTTGTGCACTAAAAAGGCTGGCAGTTAAACTCAGTTTCATCAGAAAATTTTTCAGAGCTTTATTGTTGTTGTTTGCACGATTTTAAATAAGCTCCATCCATTCAACTGTTATGCACATGCAAATAGCACCAGTGGATTTCCCGCGCAGAACCAAGAGCAGGGAAAACCTAAGAGCCACAGCAGTCCTTGGAATCCCTGCATTGTTAGCAGGGTTTACTAACTGGCAGCCTGAAGGCAATCTATTTTATTAAGAGATTGAAAAATAGTTTAAAAAACCAGCACGTGAAGATTTCAATCAGAAATAGATGGGCACTTTTTAAACTGCAATTGGTTTCTAAAGAATGGGCAAGATAAGAATTGATAGAGGTGAATAGCTATCAAAACGTGGGGTGAAAAAATGAAGCAAATTGCCACCTACTTGAAGTGAATAGCTCTTGTAATGTAATGGGTTTTAAACTTTAAGATTGTTTTGTACTCTGACATACATAACCATGGAAGTCTGGATTGAGAGTGTTTATTGGTTTTTTCCAATGGAAGATTGCCTGTTTGGTATTTGAATAATAATCTCCATATAAAAATATGATAATGTAATTATGCTAACTAGTATTTTCTATAATTCAAGACTCTGTTTATAATAATATATCATATTTTGCAGTCAGGTAGGAATCCATTTGTCCCCTCCACCTGGGCCTGGAGATAGGAAGAAAAACTTTAATATACAGTTCTCTGCAATCAGGGCCTCTCTGGAGTTAGTTTCCTAGAAGATGATACAATAAATCTTACCAGAAATACCTTCATTTACCACATGCTGCCAAGCAGAGATGAAGCTGATTCTTCAAAATTTTGCAGATAAAGTTGCTTTGACCAAACTCACAGATAGAAATATGCTAGCAGGAAGATATTAGCCAAACACAAAGGCAAAGGAAATAAGAGAAAAGCTTAAATTACCTTGGAGAAAAGGAATAGAATAGGTCAATTACATTTATTATTACACAGTGTGTTATTGAGAAATCTGTGCATGAAAAATGAGTATTTCATCAGCTAGTATTATATCACACACACCAAAAAGTTAAGTGGTAGGATGGCTCTGTGCTCAAATGAGTTCCCTTTTAAACTGGCATGGTACTAAGACAATTTTGGCAAGACTGATTGTTGGTTACTTTTATAATAAGAATAACAGCACTGATGACGTCCCTTCAACCTTCTAGCTGAAGAGTTTGCCTTTGGCTGGGACATAAACTCCAAAAATTCTGATTAATAAAGAAATAGCAATTCACTGGGTAGTACTTAGTGGCTTGTCCTACAGCTCTATATCAACCTGTTCTGGTCAAGAGCCTTAATAACTAGAGTGAAGATACAAAAAGCAGAGGATACAAAACCACGGTTTAAGTAAAGTGGTAGATATATAGAAAGGTATGTTGCAATCCAAACTGGTTTCCATGGCTGGCAAAAGTGGGCCTGATTTAACCTGTTAATATGTACATGGATAAATATAAATTCCTATATTTAGGTTTCTCAAAAACTCACAATCAGAGAGCACATGACAGGGAAGATGTGGTGAAACAGCAGCATATGACATGCCAGAGGAGTTTTAAAAGCTCTGGAGCTCTAGTACTATTAATAGAGAGCCCCAAGACCATGGCCAGACAGAGGGAGGTGATACTGAACATAACACACTTCAAGATTTGTGTTACATTTGGGGGTACCACCTTTTAATAAAGAAGTTGATAAATTGAAATAAAATGTCCAGAATGGTGAATGAGCAGTGACTGAAAAAAATTACGTTGTTTATGTTAAAAAGAACAGTCTATTTCCAAATATGTTAGGGGCAATCAGGTCAACGTACCAATGTACTTACTCTGGGTGAATCCAGAAAGCAGATGCAGTTCCAGTAACAGCATGGATCTACAGACCACCTTCTCTGTCCTCTGATGGCCCCCAATGTTGTATCTCTCAGCTAGGGCAGCAATGATGGTAATTTCTCCACAGAGGGGAGAGCTGGAAAGGAGGGAATTTAGAGAAAACCCAAGAACATCACAGATCAATCTTTACAGGAACAGAGACGAAATGCTTTCAAACAGTCTTCATTCTCTTTCCCTCTATCACTTCTTTCTTCTCTCCTATCTCTTCCCCCTACAATTTTTCTCTTCTCATAAAAGGGTCTTGAAAACAGTGAACTGACCAGGAAAACTATGTTGATTCAAACCTCTTACAGCATCCTGGTTACCTTTCTATTTTTGTTCCATCACAGTGACAGGTGATTTGAGGTGATGATAAATCCATGCATTTAAAGCCTTGATTGCCTGAATAAATAGGTTGGATAGCTTCAGTAATTGGATAATTAAAGCAGAAGCTGAGAAAGGATGGCTGGAGATTGTATTTTTTTAAGCCAAAACCAAAGCTATGGGAGTAGAGAAAATTAACCACCACCCCCCCCCCCAAAAATACATATTCACAGCAAAAGGTGGGTGCAAGGAAAAGACGATATAATTCCATTGAATTGAGATGCAAATGTCAAAGGAAGACACATTTGAACTTTGTCTCCCAAAGCATGTTGGTCCTCTGATTCTAGGTTGGGCCACACAGGAGACCAGAGACTGGAGCCCTCTTCTGAATGAGAGCTCTTCCCATTGCCCTGCCTGCCCCACTTCCCACACACAGGCACATATGGACGTACAGACACGCACGCACGAATGAACGTACGCATGAGCGCACATCCCTCTGCTTTGCCCTTTATTTTCATCTTTCCAATTCTCTCCTGTTCTTATTGCCCTTTCAATATAGTGCTTGAAGCCTGTCATTGGATTCCCAAGTCTGTAAAAAGCTACCAGAGAGGAAATTCGCTAAGACACTGCTCCTGTCTGTATACCCCAAGGGAGCAGGAAAGAAAGCAGGGTCATGGTGCAGACACATCCTTGTTTCCAGATGGTGGAAACCAGCCTTGTGGAGATAGTCACACACCCAGGACACTGCTGCCAGACAAGGAAGTTAAGCTGTTTTCTCTGCCTGTGGAGAGTCAGATGAGCCTCTCTCCAGGAGCTGGGCATGGCCACCAGATCGCTGCAGGGGATCTATCGTCCCCATGCATGCCAGCCGACACTGGAGGTGGTTAAGTGGTGGCCATGCAAGAACTTGGCCACCGCCCTCCAACCGCAACAGCAGTTGTTGTGTGGTTTGCTCACTCTGCACTGACTAAGCTCTGACTGGTTTGCTCACTCTGCACAACACCAGTTGTGTTGAATGCTCACTGTGCAGGACACTGTGTGCTAAGCACATCATCCACATCTTGGCCCTCAAAAATCAGTTGCTGTGTCCCATTTTTTGATAAGAAAATTGAAACCAGAAGAGGATAATTAACTTCTTGGCAGATAATAACTCCAAGTATGAGGATTCATATTCATATTGAGAGCAAAACGCATGCTCTTAATGTATGTGATACCCTGCTGACCCCCTTGACTTCCTATTGCCCTTCTATCTACAGTCATATATCCAACAAAACATTTTTTGGGCCCTTGCTATCTATGAGGGTCTGTGCTAAGACTGAAATTGTAGTAGGGAACATCAGCATGGTGTTCTTGAGGACTTGGAAAGACAAAAATAAAGACTGCCAGTACGTATAACATTTAGTAAGTTCTTTCCTATGAAAGGTGCTCAATGAATATTTGTTGGATTTAATTGATTAAATTATTTTCATTAAACCTCCAAAAATCATTCCTCTGAGAGTAGGCAGCCATTCAGCATCTCTCTGCATGACTGGTTGAGGCAGGATGAGGGGGTAGGTTGTGATGGGAGTAGGAGAGTCCCTTCTATTCCTATTGCAACCACAAGCTGGCTTCAAAAACACAAAGAAATATTTTTTTATTCCACAGGTGGCAGAATTTACCTCCTAATATCTGTTTATAAACATACAGACTAGTTTGAGAGCATTCACAGGCAAGTTAAAGAAAGGCTCCATGTGTGTTTGGGAGTTCATGCATGTGTGTGTGCAAGAGAAAGAGCAAAAGGGAGAATAAGAGAGAGAGGGAGAGAGAGAGAGATCTTTGTTTAGGACTGTGTTTACGATGATTTATAATAGCCAAAGCAACTGTTTAAAATAAACTTCTCCTGCTGGAGGCTAAATAACACCATTTCTACTCAAACTGGGAATGAATTATGTCCCTCAGATTGGAAACAAGGAATTAGAATATCTTAATGATCTAGCAAGAAAGTTGAAATTAAAGGCCTATGTATCTCTATGACAGGAAAATGGACAGGAATACTAGGTGTCTTCCTGTGATTTAAGAATTCATCCTTCAAGAATTCCTGTTCATTTAAGAATTCATCATGGAGCTATGGGGGATACACACGTAGTTCATTATTCCCCGTATCAGGCATTAGGCACTTTCTGAACAATAGCTCATTTAATTTTCCCAACGATCCTCTGTAATGCCAATGTTGTCTAGGGCCTTTAACCTCTCAAGAGTAAGAGAAGACAGTGGCAGCCCTGGTATTAAAACCCAGACAGACCAGGCATGATGGCTTGTGCCTGCAATCCCAGAACGTTGGGAGGCCAAGGAGGGAGGATCACTTAAGGCTAGGAGTTCAAGACCAGCCTAGGCAACATAGCCAGGTGCCATCTCTGCAAAAATTAAAATTAAAAAATTAGCTGGGCATGGTGGTGCACACCTAGCTACTTGGGAGGCTGAGAAGGGAAGATTGTTTGAGGTTACAGTGAATTATGGAGGGACCACTGCACTCCAGACCGGGCAACAGAGCAAGACTCTATCTCTTAAAAAAAAAATGCCAGGCAAAGTTGCCTGATTCGCTTGTCAGATTTCAGCATGTTGTAACTTAGATAGTAACATGGTTACTAGAGGATTAGCCAAGGGATTTGGTGCTCAGAAAAGTGTTCAGTAAGGAAACTTTACTGATTCTCATGCTATGTATATATTCTGGATTTTTTTTTTGTTTTCTCTTTGAAAAACTGTCAATGAACAGCTATTTATTGCACGTCTACAATATGTTTGGCACAGTGGTAGGTGCTGAGGATTCAGGAATGAAAACAACCAACCTGGTTCTTACTCTTATGATGCTCATAGTCTAGTGAGGAAGAAATGCCAATGAAATAATTGCGTATAATTAGCTAAATAATTATACACTGGTCTCTGCTCTGCTGCACTAAGGAAAAACATGAAAAAGAGTTTTGCCTACACTTTGTGGAGAGTTTGGAAGGGAATGGTGCCACATCCACATCAGCAAAATGTTGAGGGGTGAGGAAGACACAGGAATCCCAGTTTGCCAGAACCCAACAGAGAAGAGACCACTCCAAGGAAAGACAGGATACCAGTTGGCCCTTGACACGTGAAGAGTCTTCCCTTAGGCTCTACCCTTCACAGAGCAATTCTTGGAGATTCTGGGCTTTGTTCTCATAAGGAAGACTATTTCCTTACAGGAGAGTAAGTCAGCATTGGATAGCTAGTTGCAGTGTCCTGTGACTGGTTTAACTGAATGTTTCCCTTTTGCATGAATTGCTCTGGCATTATTTAAGCCCAGTTATAATATTGCTTTTCACTGGAAGCTAAAAAGAGACCTGTGTAGGTTGATCAAATCATAAACTAATGAAAATGGATGGCTGGCTCTTCCAAAGGACTATGAATATGGGCCCCCTTTGGGCAACTCAGCCCAACACCTTGCTATGCAAACACTGTTTTGGAGAAATTGTTTTTCAGGTTTTTTTAAGTTTCTTCTTGACAGCTGGGCTACATCCAGCAGTGTTGCTCTGTGACTTTTGCCAATATATATAGTGAACCCCACGTGGTTGTCCTCTAACACTCCATTCACCACTACCCCCACCTCAGCCAGGTTTGTCAACAGACACTTACTCCAAGACCACAATGCTGAGAAGTTGGGTAGTCTGGGTTTCTTTTCACTCCCCACCAGCAGAGCTGTTCCAGCTTATTGGAAATCAGAATGTTTCTCTGGGTGCCAGACCACATGTTCACATCAGCAGTTAGGTGGAAAGTGAACCCAGTAAGCCTAGTCATAGGGAGGCAAACCTACCAGAGGACATGGGCTGAAGACAACAGCTTCAACAGTGCATTCCTGACTTGGGAGACAGAATTCCAAGAATGAGACATGCCTCACTGGAGTCCTGGCATTATCACTTACAAGGTACATGACGTTTGGAAAATTGGCCTCTCTCAGAGCTTCCATTTTGTCATTTGTAATGAGGGGAGTAATAGAACCTACATCAAAAATAAAGCACTTGGAGCAACCCAGAACACAGAGACATTGTCCAATAAAGGGAAACGGTTGTTGCTATTGTCACTTAAGTCATAGGTGAGAACTTACCAGGAATTGAGACACTTTGAGTCCTTAGGTCTCAGCCCAGCATTGATCTAGGACTCAAATGTTGGGAGAATAAAGAGGCAATAAAGAGCGTCCTGCCTGAGGATCATCCAGGCTGCCTTGATGGTGCGGCATTATGTTTTGATCTGCCATTGACTGACTTCTCTATTTCTGGTCTCCTGTTTTTGCCCACTCTCTGGGGCTGAGCTGCTGATTTGAAACCATTTGACGGTTTCTGCCTGCTCCCGACTGTCCCTTCCCATGCACAGCCATGCCCTCTCTTTTTCCACTTTGGCTATCTTTGACTGCCTTCTACTCATGCCAGTGTTCCAGCCTGACTGGTCAGAAAATAACGAAGTACATTTTTAAAAAAATATATAGTTTTACATAATTTTTCAGATTGGGAAATGTTGAGAAATGGCTCTTTCATGAAGAGATTCCAAGGATAAGTCTACAAGTGAAAGAGATCCAAAATGGCCAATTAACAACAGCTCAGGATTGTAGCTCCCAGTGAAAGCGCAGAGAGCAAGTGGACGCCGCACTTTCAGACGAATTTTTGTGGCCCACGGACCGGGAGATTCCCAGCAGAGGAGCCACACGGGTCACCAGCGCGACTTTTTTGGCCGGCGCGGCTGTTTCGCCGGCGCCCCGGCAAGGCGCTTCTTGGTGAGGAGTATACGGGACGGGGTGCCCTTTGAGTCAGGCTTGGCTGGTCCCATCCACACAAGGAGAACAGCAATTGGAAACGCTGA